>JARYGA010023363.1:0-54863 GCA_030545235.1 Helianthus tuberosus
AAGTCCAAAGTAGAAATCAAAGATGTCGAGTGTTCGGATTATCAGGAGTTTCAAACTTTTGTGCGTTTTGGATTACTGGTATTCCGGAGTTTGAGTGTTGTTTCCTTGAACTGAAGTAGTTCTGGGTTATTGTATACCTTTGAAGATGTTCCGGGTTTTATATGTTCAGAGGAATGTGTTCTTCTGAACTTTATTGTTCCATAGTATAGCTTGAGTTGTTCGGAATTTAGTAAAAGTTTCGGACTATGTTGGTTTGCCTATGTATAGGAGTAGTGTGATGTAATTAGATTGACTTTTGAGAGTTCTGAGTGAACAGGTGTTTTAGAGAGAGAGAGAGAGAGCTTAAGAGAGAAAGTGTGGTTTAGATCTGATTTAAACCAGCTTGTCTAGAAGATGTATACTCTTTCGGTTATGTAATCCATGATGATTGTATAATATTAACAATTTGAGTAGCCTGTGCAGAACTTGAACTTCCTTCACCTGTTCCAATTAGAGCGTTTTATCCTAAGCATAATTAGATGGCCATTGTGGATGAAGACTCGCTAGATATTCAAGATTTTCACCAAATAATACAATTTTTGAGGCGATCCAGGATTATATTTGCTATCACGACTGAAGTTCGTTTAGTAGTTTCATACATTACTGATTTCAGGGCAACAACAAGATGAATTGAGAATGGAATTCAAGCTATTGTTGTTGGTTATGAAATTATTATTACTGAAGAAGTGGTTCAAGAAGCCATTGTGACAACTGGCACTTTTCCATGTATTCCGTACAATGATAAATAGTAATCTGTACTTTAATGACTGTGCATGATTGAATTAACAAGATGAATGAATATCTGATTACTGTCATATACATACAAAGGCATTTCATGTTGCAAGATTGTTCATCATTATTACATGCAACACAATATGGTACAATTAGTGCACGAAACAAAGTTAGCACAGTTATCAGACAAACTAGAAGTACTGACGGGAGTTCAGTACTTAGACAGACGTGATGTTAAGACACAGAATGAGCCCGAAACCAAGTGTTACACTAGAATAGTGTGTAGGAAAGTAGGGAATACAAAACTGCCTTCCTAGTGATGATTTAAGTGCCGGAAAGTGCCAGTAACACACTAAAACTGCAGAATTCTGCAGAAAATAACAAAATTCAGCAATTTACAACATTTTAACAACTAAATATAATGCAGAAATGTGGTTTAATGGTCCAGAATACTTTCCTAAGTGTCGGGAATCAAAACTGTCATAAAAGATAACATAAAGCACACTAAACTGAGCAATTTAGCACCTTAACGAACCGGTAACCAACCGAACAACTGGACACTACCCGAAACACCAATTTTTTACTAAAAGCATTGTTTTAGCATTACGAAGCTAGTTATGACCACCAAACATCATATTACATCTTAAAAACACTTAAACACCTAAACCCCTAAATTTAACACTTAACACTAACTAGAACTTGTAACTTCCAATTGAGATGTAACTAGACCCCCCCCCCATCTAATGTCCGGTTATAAAGGGGCCCCAAATTCTTTGATTATTTTATGTAAAATGTTATGTGGATATGAAACATAAGGACTCATGTGTATTTAGTTGTTGGAGATCATTTTTAAAAGACCACAAGTCCTTAACTCACCTAGCATTTTCATCACTTCAGGCTACACAAACCCTTCTTCCCTCCCTCCATACTTACGGCCCAAATCATCATCACAACACCTCCATTATCTAGCTTCAATCGACACATTCTAAGCATATCATAAGGTGTAAGAAGCATAACTAAGAAGGTGGGAAGCATAAAAAATGGAAGGACCTTCACATAGAGCTTTTATCCACCTTGTTTATCATCTTCATCATCTTGAGTTCTTCCCTAGCCTTGTGCTAGTAGTAAGCCCCTTTGTAACTTGATTTTACTTCTTATTTAGATGGTTAAAAGATTTGTATATGATTAATCATGAAGATCATGAAGAAACAAGAAGATGAACTTTAACATAAAACTAAATAGCATAAGAATCATTGTTGTTTTAGTATATGTATGAATCTTGATTGTGATTTCTTGAGAATATGATGTTAATCATCATAAGGAAACTTTTGTGATTAAACACATGATCTAGCAAGTGAGAGGATGATCTTGTGAAAAATCAAAGTGATCATCCTTTATGTAAACATGAACCTGAAAGATGAAGTTGTTTTTATGTAAGATGATGGTGGATAAATGATATAAGGCTTATAAATGGATAATTTCAAAGATAGTTTTCTCAAGAAACCAAGTTTATTTACATGATTTACATAAACATGATTTTTAGAGAAACTAAACACATTTTTAGTGTTAAATCAAAGCTAGAATCATGTTTGTAACAAGAAAAATACAAAAGAATTATTTTTTTTTAGAAAAATCATCCTAAATGTTGTAAAGGACCAAATTTTGCAAGAATGTGATTTACAAACAAATAACCACATTTTGAAGGGTAACTAAACCTACTAAATAACATACTAAGTTACTACAAATTTTTACAAAGTTTCAAGTTCATGTCATAGTGTACATTTCATATTTTTGGCACATGGTAAGTCTTGAATGATTTGTTGATGATTGATGATGATTTTTAAAAGAAAATGATATGCTTTGAAAGCATGGAAACCTCCATTTTTAAGGGGAAAATATGGTAAAATTTTTCTAGAACTTAAAAACTTAGAAAAATACTTTTAAACAAGTGTTTATAAGTAAATGTTAATCATGGTTTTTCATATAAAATTGCCATAATTTTTGTTACAAAAATTACAAATATTGGAGGTTGTTTTTTGATAAATAAAAGTGACTAAATATGTATTTAGAAAAATATATATTTAGATGTCATAATTTGTGTGATTACTTGTATATTATGTGTATCAGTTATATTATTTTAGGACTTGAAATAATATAACCTACCAAAATCCCAAGAATTATAAAACAAAATTTACCAAAATTCCAAGAAAACAAATTTATAATTTATACCGAAAAAGTTGACAAACCGAACAAGGAATATGGATTACATGTATATATATATTCCGGAATTAAGTTCATATATATTTTGACAAATAAGTTAAGCGGTATTTTTGAAAACAAAGAAACGAAAATTATAATTTTTACAAGTGTTACAAATATATCATATTTTTGTCAAGAAGAGAATACATTATTTTCGAATAGAGAAAGGATGTATATATTTCTTGAATTATTAGAAGATATATTGTTTTGAAGAAAATACATTTTCTTAAACAAATTTAGAATATATTATTTTTGGGGTGAAAATGGATTTTTAAATATTTTATAAGTTAATCTTGAAAATATATTATTTTTGAGGTTTATATGAAAATATAAGTATTTTTGCTAAGGAAGAATTATAAATAATTTTCTATAAAATTTTTCTTAAAATATATATCTTTTTAGAATACAAATTGGTGATTTTTATTGGTTAAAAATTATATTTCGGTAGATGTAAATACAAAAAATAAGTATTCTCGTACGTACGACTACACACCGGAATACACCACAAATACTTGGCAGAATACACAAGGATAATTATACCCATACTTGGGAAATATTCACGAAAAGAATTGCAAAATGAACTAAGGAAAAATATATGTTATTTTGACAATATTCCAAATAAATGGATAAATATAATTGAAGTTAAAGTATTAATATTTTAACTAATAATTATATACTTTGGAATATTATAATATACATCAATGATGCAACTCAAAATACACCAAGATTTCCAAAACAAATCTTAATGAACAACTAAGACAAAGAGTCGTTACACGACCTAAACGTCTAATAAAACATGGCACGTGTGTAGGTACTTCTACGACTCGTAGGAGGACCTTTGAATATACAAGACAGCTGGACGCAAACTTGTGAGTTCATGTCTCCCTTTTCTCTTAAATGTTTTCGGATTTATAACTCTCGGGGGTGGAATACATGTTACATATGTTTCAATGGTATGATTTGGCTATGAAATAAACTATTAGATCATGTGAGCATAGGCTGAAACTGAAATGCCAATAACTCTCATAAGAATCATGGACAAAGGTTAGATCTAACGGGTACGGCCGAGCCCCACTCATGGTCCTTATGTGACCACTTAGAGTGCTTTAGTGTCCTAGTCGAGGTGATTCGAAAACGTTCTAGGAGATTTGAGACAGTCAAGGTGATTTGATATGGTCAAGGGAATTTGACACGATCAAGGGAATTTGACACAGTCAAGGTGAATTTGACACGGTCGAGGAGAATTCGACACAGTCGAGGAGATTCGACAAAGACAAAAGTCTACTCATATTGAGTACTCCCTATGTCTTCACATACATTAATGTCCTTGCAAAACATTAATTGATCTATTCATAGACGCTTTTCATACCTGTTTTCAAAAGAGTCTCTCAAATGTTTACAAGTTTATCAGTACTCATACAAAACGCATGAACTCGCTCAACTTTTGGTGATGTTTTCAAAATTACATGTATTTCAGGAAACAAGTTGGATCTTGGGCGCTGGTGTTGTTTCTGGATGTAAATTTCAAGTTTAGATGTCATCCACTTTTTTTGGTTTGTAACTTAATCAGAAGTTGTGTTGTTTGAAACTTAAATGACTGGTTTTTGTAAAATTTTAAGTGTTTGTAAAATTTTAAACTCTATGAATGGATGAACATCGTTTTGATCATATAGTTGTTTATTATAAGCGAATGCAATGAGAACCGATCGAGTCACACGCATATGCTTCCGCAAAAGTCAGGGTGTGACCGTTTGGTATTAGAGCCTCGATTATAGTGAACTAGGATTTCCTTCTCGAGTCTAGACTACAATCACTAGGACTCTCTCACGAAAACATTTTTACAAAAAGGTTTATCATTGCATTTACAAAAGCACCAAGATCCATGAGTCAAACATTTTTCAAATAAAAAGACAAGGCAAGGACATTTGTAGGGAGGAGAATACCCCAAATTAAAATGCCAATTGAGGTATAGTCTAAGTGAGATAGACTTGCCAAAGACAAAATGAGCACCCCCCTCCGAAAGGACAAACGAGTGTTATATGTGACATGATGCATCTACTTGCCTGTTTATACTAAGTGACATATTTATTCATTAATATATATGCGTATAAGGGTACGGAATATTATTAACGTGAACGAGATACCTTCGACTTCGAATTTTATTATTGTTCTTGACTCGCACGATGAGACTATCGACCTCACGTTTATTGCCAAGCTCATGGCTGGAGTGATTACCAGACGAGATCCTGAGCTTGTTTCCGTAGGAGATGGTTGTTCTTCCCTCTCGAATGTGAAGGTGCCTAACTACGGTAGTGACGGCGAAGCGGAGGAGACAACCTTGGATAACAACCTTATTAGCAGGATGAGGTCCCTGTGGCTTTTGTGAAACAAGATTGACGACACACTTGACCAGACAAGGAAGATGAAGTACTAATCTTGAAGGTGCCCCTCCAACTACTAGGAATTCTCCTTATTCCTATTACGCCTAAGCATCGTGCCTATTTGTGCGTAACAATAACGGATGTTAGCGCATGGACCACCACAATGGTCCTTTCCATGTCGAAGGTATAAGGACAGTAGTGTCCCCTCTTTGGTTGATTATCTGCTTTGAACGAGGGAAAATTTGGGGTGACCATGCAAGACAATTTATTATTACAGGGGCCCACGTAATAACAACTTGTAGTGCATAGGGAACCTGGTGGACTCAGCGGGTCAAGCTAATGATCACCATTCATCCAAAAATTCCTAAGTGTTCACACCTTCATCTAATGGAACAATACCTAGATAGTTACTATAGCACTCTACAAAGTAGGAAATATGTCTTTGCCTACTTCGTGTCTGACACTTCTACCCGTATACGAGTCATTTGGGAACCGATATCTAAGCAAGTGAGGATGGCTAACACTCGGGAAAGATTCAGCAACTTTACACTCTCTATCACCCTATATGTGGTAGAAATGCACAACCCCCATCTCTTGGGAAGTATACCCGTCTTTGTGAAAACAAAGACCTAAGGAGACCAATGTAGAAGGAAAATAACTACTACTTTCATATTATGGAACTTGTATGACCGAGGTGATGTAACCTCGAGTTCATTTTGTTTTCCTCTGATAAAAAAACAATAAATCAAGTTGTCAAGCATATATGAAAACTCAGTAGTTGTTTTCTTACTTATACATTGTTGATTATATATGCATGTGATATTAGGTGATTACATGTTTGCTTGTGGTGATATATACCTCATAGATGATTATTGAATGTTGTCTAACCTACCCCATACCTTTTTACCAGAAGAAAATGCCGCCCAGACGTGACACAGACACCAATACGTTACCAAGAACTGAGGCCGAACTCAATGAGCGCATTTCCCAAGCTATAGCGCAGCATGAAGCCCTCCGCTCTGAACACAACGGTGGTACTTCCAGAAATAACTCTCCAACTGGCTGCACCTATAAACAGTTCCTGGACTGCAAGCCATTGAATTTTAACGGCACAGGAGGTGTCGTTGCTTTTGCTTGTTGGGCAGAAAAGACTGACTCCGTTTTGAGAATGAGTAAATGCTCGCCCGAGCAGAGAGTTATCTATATCTCAGGGTTGTTTTTGGATGGCGCACTCTCCTGGTGGAACCTTTAGGTTCAGACCCTTGGTGAAGCTACTGCTTATGCACTGAGCTGGGATGAACTCAAGGAATTGATGCGGAAGAAATATTGCGCCAGGGCCGAAATCCAGAAGCTTGAGACTGAGTTCTGGAATTTGAAAATGGACGGGTCGAAGAGTACCGAGTACATCCAACGCTTTCACGACTTGTCTAGGGTTGTTCCCTACTTAGTCGAGCCTGAATCCAAGAGGATTGAACGATTCACTTGGGGACTTGCACCTCAAATCCTGAGCATGGTTACTACCTCAAAGCCTCCAACCATCACAGAGGCTATCGATTTGAGTGTTGCGCTTACTGAAGATGCTCTTCGTATGGGAAAGTTTTCAGGATCTGAGACAAACAAGAAAGAAAATCATGTGGGGTCATTGGGCGGCAATAAGAGAAAGTTTTTGAACCTGAAGAAAGGCACCCAAGTCAGTTATGACAACTCCAATACAAACAAAAGAAGGGAAGTGAACCCGCCTCGTGGCATGAAAGCTTATGGAGCCGCTAATAAGGCTGGTGGTAAGGTTTATTTAGGGACTAAGCAGAGATGTGATGAATGCAAGTTTCACCATGAAGGTCGATGTCTAAGGCCTAAGTGCGACAGATGTGGAAAAGAATGACACAGCAAGGATGTTTATTGGGCGAAATATCCCAAACAAGGGGAAATGATGACTGCAACCAAGACGGAAATGATAATGGTAGAGTTCTAGGTTGTTTCAAATGTGGTGAAGTGGGGCACTTTAGGAAAGATTGCCCTAAGAAGAACCAGACAAGGAAGAGTCTTCACGATCGGAGCTCGTGAAGCACGCCAGGATCCAAATGCAGTTATGGGTACATTCCCTACTAACCAACTCTATGCATTCATTTTGATTGAAACTGGCGTCGACTTTAGCCTTGTATCCATAGAACTTCAGAACCTAATTGGCCTAGTTTCAAGTAAGCTAGACGTCCCATATTCTATAGAGTTAGTAAATGGGAAATTGGTCAAAAAGGATGAAGTTGTTAAGGGTTGTACCCTAAAGCTTGGAGAGCGGGAATTTTCTATTTGAACTCCTACATGTAGATTTGGGAAGTTATGACATTGTAGTCAGCATGGATTGATTATCCAAGGATAGAGCTGAAGTTGTTTGACATAAGGAAATTTTTTTGCATCCCCTTGTAAATGATGAGAGACTTATAGTACACTACCTTCTTACGATTGATGCGAGGGCACTAGGCCCCATAAGTCGGTGGATTGCGACATCCCACATTGGTCATAAGGGTACAGAAGTGCCTTCGAAAAGGCTGCATAGCCTTCCTTGCTCATGTTGTCGATAAGGAGACCAAGGAGCCAAAGCTAGAAGACATCCCCGTCATGAGGGAATTCCCAGAAGTCTCTCCCAAAGACTTGCCTGGGTTACCTCCACGACAACAAGTGGAGTTTAGGATAAACCTAGTGCCAGGAGCGGCACCCGTGGCAAATGCACCCTACCGAATAGCTGCATTCAAGATACAAGGACTAACGACTCGACTACAAGAACTGCTAGAACGAAGGATCCATCAGACCAAGCTTCTCGCCTTGGGGAGCTCCAACGCTATTCGTTAAGAAGAAAGATGGCAGATTCCGTTTGTGCATCGACTTCAAGGAATTGAGTAAGCTATCCATCACGAATCGGTATCCTTGCCGAGGGTTGATGACTTGTTCGACCAATTACAAGGCTCTAGTTACTACTCGAAGATCGACTTCAGGCCAGGATATCCTCAACTGCGAATACAAGAAGAAAGTATCCCTAAAACGGCCTTTAGGACTCGATATGGACATCTCGAGTTCCTTGTCATGCCGTTTGGCTTAACAAACACACCAACAGTATTCATGAACCTCATGAATAGGGTGTGCAGGCCATACCTGGATAAGATTGTGGATATGTTCATTGATGACATCCTTATTTACTCACGAACCCAGGAGGAACATGAGCAACACTTGCGAGCTACCCTAGAACTTTTGAAGAAGGAGTAGTTGTATGCGAAGCTGTCGAAGTGCGAATTTTGATCTCGCGAGGTACAATTCCTAAGTCACATGGTAAATGAGAGTGGAATTCACAACGACCCTGCTAAGAAGAAAGCAATCAAGAATTGGGAAGCCCCAAGGACGCCAACTACAATACGACAATTTGTAGGGATTAGTAGGCTATTACAGACGAATCATAGGGGACTTTTCAAAGATTGATCAACCACTAGAAACCCTAACCTAGACGGTACCCATCTTGCCTCTACCTGGCAGTATCAAGGGATTAGTGGTTTATTGTGACACTTCTTGACAAGGTCTTGGTTGTGTGTTGATGCAACGAGACAAAGCCATCGCGTACGCATCATGTCGATCGAAGGATCATGAGAAGAACTGCACCACGCACAACCTTGATCTGGGTGCGGTGAATCACGCACTAAAGATTTGGCATCATTACTTGTATGGAAAACATTGCATGATATTTACTGATCACAAGAGTTGCAGCACATCTTTGATCAGAAGGACTTAAACATGAGATAACGAAGATGGATTGAGCAACAAAATGGGTATAATTGTGAGATTAAGTATCACCTAGACAAGGCGAGCATTGTAGCAGACGCCTTGAGCCGCAAGGAACACGCAAAGCCTCTAAGGGTGCGAGCCTTAGAGATGACCATACAAACGAACCCCGCTACTCGGAGTCGTGAAGCTGAGCAAGAGGCGCTCAAACCAGAGAACCTTCAAGCTGAAGCATTACGTGGAATAGGAGTGCAATTATTGCCTAAGGTAAACGGAACATTATATTTCTTGGAACGACTTTGGGTTCCCTTCCGCGACAATTTATGTACGCTGATTTTGGGACCAGGCTCATAGGTCAAGGTACTCGATCCATCCTGGATCCAACAAGATGTACCACGACTTGAAGGATTAGTATGGGTGGCCCTGGATGGAAGCTGATATAGCTAGATATGTGGGTAACTGTCTTACTTGTGCCAAAGTTAAGACAGAATACCAGAAACCATCAGGGCTGCTGCAACAGCCTGAGGTTCCCATGTGGAAGTGGGAACGAATCTCAATGGATTTCATTACAAAGCTACCGAGAACCCAAGGAGGGCATGTCATGATTTGGGTAATTGTTGATCGACTCACAAAACCCGTACATTCACTACCGATTAGTGAGGAAGACAGCACAAGGAAATTAGCAGAGATTTTTCTTAGAGAGATTGTGGCACGTCATGGAGTGCTTGTTTCTATTTTATCCGACCAAGATGGTCGTTTTGTGCCGAGGATAAGCCAGATGTTTCAGAAGGCGTTTAGGTCACGGTTGAACCTGAGTACTGTATTTCACCCTCAGGCGGACGACCAGAGTAAATGAACGACACATACTTTGGTAGACATGCTACGTGCTTGAGTGATGAACTTTGATGAAAAGTTGGAATATTCACTTGCCTTTAGTGGAGATTTCCTACAATAATAGCTATCACACCAACATTCAGGCCACCCCGTTTGAAGCTTCATCTGGACCTAAGTGTCGGTCCCCGTTGTGATTGGGCGGAGACCGGAGTTAAACGAGTTATTGACCCCGAGATGGCTCGGGAAAATATGGACAAGATCGTTCAGATACGTGATCGTATCAAGTCGGCACATGATATACGAAAGGCTACGCCGACAAGCGGCGGAAACCATTGGAATTTGAGTTGGAGGTGTTGTTTTAATGAAAGTCTTTCCTTGGAAAGGCGTGGTACGATTTGGAAAAGCGTGGGAAGTTGAACCCACGATATATTAGACCTTTCAAGATCCTGGAGAGGATCGAAACCGTTACATACAAACTAAAGCTTTCAGAAGAGCTTAGTAGTATTCAGGACGCGTTTCACGTGTCTAACCTCAGGAATAGTCCTACTCAAGAAACAGTTGACATTCCTGCAAACAAGATTCACATCAATGACAAACTCCAATTTACTAAAGAACCTTTTAAGTGTACGGACTGGAAGTCCACAAAACACGGAGGAGTCGTTTTAAATTTGTTAAAGTTCATTGGAATTCACATCATGGCCCATAATTTACTTGGGAACATGAAGGCCAAATCAAGTCTAAGTATTCATATCTGTTTCACAACTCCCCTACAACCAATAACACCGCTTGAATTTCGTGACAAAATTCTTTTAACGGGGGGAGAATGTGACAACTGGCACTTTTTCGTGTATTCCGTACAATAATAAACAGTAATCTGTACTTTAGTGACTGTGCACGGTTGAATTAACAAGACGAATGAATATCTGATTACTGTCATATACATACAAAGGCTTTTCATGTTGCAAGATTGTTCATCATTATTACATGCAACACAATATGGTACAATTAGTGCACAAAACAAAGTTAGCACATTTATCAGACAAACTAGAAGTACTGACTGGAGTTCAGTACTTAGACAGACGTGATGTTAAGACACAGAATGAGCCCGAAACCAAGTGTTACACTAGAATAGTATGTAGGAAAGTAGGGAATACAAAACTGCCTTCCTAGTTATGATTTAAGTGCCAGAAACACACTAAAACTGCAGAATTCTGCAGAAAATAACAAAATTCAGCAATTTACAGCATTTTAACAACTAAATATAATGCAGAAATGTGGTTTAATGGTCCAGAATACTTTCCTAAGTGTCGGGAATTAGGGGTGTTCAAAAAACTCGTGGCTCGCAGCTCGCTCGAAAAAAGCTCGAAGAAAGCTCGGCTCGATATTGGCTCGGTTGTAAACGAGCCAGCTCGGCTCGGCTCTGTTTGTAAACGAGCCGAGCTCGAGCTTGGCCTGGCTCGGCTCGTGAGCTGGCTCGATAAGGTTTACATCGTTAATTTTTTTGTCCCACATCGCTTAGAAAACAAAAACTAAGGGAGTATCTCCCCAATAAAAGAAGGTAAAGACAATGTACAAAGATAATTAACTATTTATACTTGCATATTTAGCCATATGGTTAAATTAAATGGAAATTATGACCCTTAGTCTATGAAGAAACTTATTTTTAAGGGCTTTTTAAGCAGTAAATGTTGCGGTTCATTATTAGTTCGAGCTAGATCGAGCCGAGCCGAGCTAGCTTGAATTCTAATCGAGTCGAGCTCGAGCCTCAAATCTCAGCTCGATTTGAAATTTGAGCTCGAGCCGAGCCAGCTCGAATCGAGTTCGAGCCAAGCTCGAGCTGGATCTAGCTCGGCTCGTTTACAGCCCTATCGGGAATCAAAACTGTCATAAAAGGAAACATAAAGCACATTAAACTGCGCAATTTAGCACCTTAACGAACCGGTAACCAACCGAACACTACCCGAAACACCAAATTTTCACTAGAAGCATTGTTTTAGTATTACGAAGCTAGTTATGACCACCAAACATCATATTACATCTTAAAAACACTTAAACACCTAAACCCCTAAATTTAACACTTAACACTAACTAGAACTTGTAACTTCCAATTGAGATGTAACTAGACCCCCCCATCTAATGGCCGGTTATAAAGGGGCCCCACATGCCCCAAATTCTTTGATTATTTTATGTAAAATGTTATGTGGATATGAAACATAAGGACTCGTGTGTATTTAGTTGTTGGAGATCATTTTAAAAAGACCACAAGTCCTTAACTCACCTAGCATTTTCATCACTTCAAGCTACACAAACCCTTCTTCCCTCCCTCCATACTTACAACCCAAATCATCATCACAACACCTCCATTATCTAGCTTCAATCCACACATTCTAAGCATATCATAAGGTGTACGAAGCATAACTAAGAAGGTGGGAAACATCAAAAGTGGAAGGATCTTCACATAGAGCTTTTATCCACCTTGTTTATCATCTTCATCATCTTGAGTTCTTCCCTAGCCTTGTGCTAGTAGTAAGCCCCTTTGTAACTTGATTTTACTTCTTATTTAGATGGTTAAAAGATTTTGTATATGATTAATCATGAAGATCATGAAGAAACAAGAAGATGAACTTTAACATAAAGCTAAATAACTTAAGAGTCATTGTTGTTTTAGTATATGTATGAATCTTGATTGTGATTTCTTGAGAATATGATGTTAATCATCATAAGGAAACTTGCTAGATTGTGATTAAACACATGATCTAGCAAGTGAAAGGATGATCTTGTGAAAAATCAAAGTGATCATCCTTTATGTAAACATGAACTTGAAAGATGAAGTTGTTTTTATGTAAGATGATGGTGGATAAATGATATAAGGCTTATAAATGGATGATTTCAAAGATAGTTTTCTCAAGAAACCAAGTTTATTTATAAGATCGACATAAACATGATTTTTAGAGAAACTAAACACATTTTTAGTGTTAAATCAAAGCTAGAATCATGTTTGTAACAAGAAAAATACAAAAGAATTATTTTTTTAGAAAAATCATCCTACAAGTTGTAAATGACCAAATTTTGCAAGAATGTGATTTACAAACAAATAACCACATTTTAAGGGTAACTAAACCTACTAAATAACATACTAAGTTACTACAAATTTTACAAAGTTTCAAGTTCATTCATAGTGTAAATTTCATATTTTTGGCACATGTTAAGTCTTGAATGATTTGTTGATGATTGATGATGATTTTTGAAAGAAAATGATATGCTTTGAAAGCATGGAAACCTCCATTTTCAAGGGAAAACTATGACAAAATTTTTCTAGAATTTAAACACTTAGAAAAATATTTTTAAACAAGTGTTTATAAGTAAATTTTAATCATGGTTTTTTCATATAAAATTGCCATAATTTTTGTTACAAAAATTACAAATATTGGAGTTTGGTTTTTGATAAATAAAAGTGACTAAATATGTATTTAGGAAAATATATATTTAGATGTCACAATTTGTGTGATTACTTGTATATTATGTGTATTAGTTATATTATTTTAGGACTTGAAATAATATAACCTACCAATATCCCAAGAATTATAACACAAAATATTACTAAAATTCCAAGAAAACAAATATATAATTTATACCCAAAAAGTTGACAAACCGAACAAGGAATATGGATTACATATATATATATATATATATTCCGGAATTAAGTTCATATATATTTTGACAAATAAGTTAAGCGGTATTTTAGAAATCAAAGAAACGAAAATTATAATTTCGAATAGAGAAAGGATATATATATTTCTTGAATTATTAGAAGATATATTATTTTGAAGAAAATATATTTTCTTAAACAAATTTAGAATATATTATTTTTGGGGTGAAAATGGATTTATAAATATTTTCTAAGTTAATCTTGAAAATATATTATTTTTGAGGTTTATATGAAAATCTAATTATTTTTGCCAAGTAAGAATTATAAATATTAATATTTTAACTAATAATTATATACTTTGGAATGTTATAATATACATCAATGATGCAACTCAAAATACACCAAGATTTCCAAAACAAGTCTTAATGAACAACTAAGACAAAGAGTCGTTACACGACCTAAACGTCTAATAAAACATGGCACGTGTGTAGGTACTTGTACGACTCGTAGGAGGACCTTTGAATATACAAGCCAGCTGGACGCAAACTTGTGAGTTCATGTCTCCCTTTTATCTTAACTGTTTTCGGATTTATAACTCTCGGGGGTGGAATACATGTTACATATGTTTCAATGGTATGATTTGGCTATGAAATGAACTATTAGATCATGTGAGCATAGGCTGAAACTGAAATGCCAATAACTCTCATAAGAATCATGGACAAAGGTTAGATCTAACGGGTACGGACGGGCCCCACTCATGGTCCTTATGTGACCACTTAGAGTGCTTTAGTGTCCCAGTCGAGGTGATTCGACAACGGTCAAGGGGATTTGACACAGTCAAGGTGATTTGATACGGTCAAGGGAATTTGGCACAGTCAATGTGAATTTGACACAGTGAGGGGAATTCGACACAGTCGAGGAGATTCGACAAAGACAAAAGTCTACTCATATTGAGTACTCCTATGTCTTCACATACATTAATGTCCTTGCAAAACATTAATTGATCTGTTCATAGACGCTTTTCATACCTGTTTTCAAAAGAGTCTCTCAAATGTTTACAAGTTTATCAGTACTCATACAAAACTCATGAACTTGCTCAACTTTTGTTGATGTTTTCAAAATTACATGTATTTCAGGAAACGAGTTGGATCTTAGGCGCTGGTGTTGTTTCTGGATGTAAATTTCAAGTTTAGATGTCATCCACTTTTGTTGGTTTGTAACTTAATCAGAAGTTGTGTTGTTTGAAACTTAAATGACTGGTGTTTGTAAAATTTTAAACTCTATGAATGGATGAACATCATTTTGATCATATAGTTGTTTATTATAATCGAATGCAATGAGAACCGATCGAGTCACACGCGTACGCTTCTACAAAAGTCAGGGTGTGACAGCCTTGCAACAAGGAGTATTGGATCAAGGAGATATACGTTATGCTGGAGTGATCAGTGATTGTGCTATAAGAGAATTTGGATATGTTGGTAATCTACCAGACAAGAAGATCTACAAAGGATTGTTAATTGTGCAATGGTGTTATTTCTACCATGTTTTGATGCAATGCTTTGCTCCTAGAAAGTTAGAAAGTAGGGTTCGATGGAATGGGACATCATTTGTCATCTGCTATGATTGCTTTAACCTTCAACCAGCTGTAAAATTTTTCAAGAATGATCATTCGAGCATTACAAACTCATTTGGGTTACAAAGCTGGAAATTTGAAGCTCATGTGTTTGTATCCTAGATTCTTGATGTTGTGTATTAAATACTTGATTCCAGGCTTGTCGGTTGATGTAGGTTTAGAGGCTTACAAACCAGATCATATGACGAAACGTATATTCAAAGATTGTCGTAGAGCATTACCTTCTAGACGCTCAAATAGACTTCCAGCTAAAACAAAGATGCTTGGTGCAATTGTTTAAGCTGAAAATTACAATCTAGCTGCAAATCAGACATGGATTCCAATTTCAAACGACGTTGATCGGATCTTTGAAGCTGGTGCAGATGATGAAGATGTACTGGTGAACATTCAACAACATCCGGTGGTTGTTCAACATCATGTTGATCCTCAACAACCTCCATTGATGAATCCTCAACCACAAATCCAAGAACCTGCAGTGCAAGAACCTAAAGTACAAGAACCAGTGGTTAATGGACCCGATAATGTAGAAGAACCACGTTAACATGCTGAACAGTTACAAGAAGCAGAGAATGTTGAAGTACATGAACATCATAGTGGAGAGAATGTAGTTACTGGAGGTGAAGAACAAGATGACACATTGAATTTGGATAATGAGATTTCTGAAATTGATTCTGCTTTAGCAACTGAAGGACGAGTTTCATTGAAAGGAAAAGATAAGGTTGGTGATGATGATGTGATGTTAAATGAGAAAGAATATAGAAAGTTATTCAAGAAAGAATTTATAGATAAGTTGAGTGAGGAAGATCAAATGAAGCTTGCTTGTTTTTAGAAGCAAGGTTACTACTCTGAGTCCCTCTTCTGAGTAGGCAACTAGGTTGAAAGATTGGAATGAAAAAATTGATGAATATTGATGCTTGGTCAAGGTCGTTTTAAGTTGAAGACTTATAAACATCGAAGAACAGGTGAAGGAAGTTCGAGTTTTGCACAGGCTACTCTGATTGTTTCACGAACAGAAGTTGAAGTTGGTGTTTATGTTGCTACTACTGTTGTGTCAAGTAGTGTTGTTAGGGCTTTTGTGCCTGTCGATCCATTTTCGTAGATTACTTCTCGAGGAATTCTGTTTTCCACTTTCACTCAAACAAATAATGACACGTGGGGTAATCCTTTACCTATAAATTTATTGTTTCCACAACACAATGTTCCACATCTTCCTAGTCCACCACCAAGAGTTCATGTTTCTTTATTGTTTACATCATTACCTAGATAACTTGGGTCAAGTAATTTTTTTTGTAAGGCCTCCTCCTCGATGACCTGTTATGCCAGAGGTTAGACCACGACCAATGGGCCACAGGATTAAAAGACCAGCTAGACCGAGTGTTGAAGAACCTAGAGCTAGAGCTGAAAGACCAATTGGTCCAAGGCCTGAAGTGTTAAGTATAAAGGTTCTACACAAAGTGCACGTGATAGTGGTGTTGGGGAAAAACCAAGACTTTGTGATTATGTGAAGAAGACATTTGATGAGATTCAAAAGTTTTTAGGAGTTCAAACACATG
Source organism: Helianthus tuberosus (assembly GCA_030545235.1). Lineage (NCBI taxonomy): Eukaryota > Viridiplantae > Streptophyta > Magnoliopsida > Asterales > Asteraceae > Helianthus > Helianthus tuberosus. Next base: position 16,846 of record JARYGA010023363.1, read on the forward strand.
CTATACGTCAGAATTCACATTAAGTTATTATGCTAGATAATGAAAGAAAGATTGTTGGCTTAACTGCTATTGTTGCTAATTAAGAACGACAGCTGAAGACATTTGAGCATCATGATAAAGTCTACGTTGAGTGGCACACAAGAATGGTTAAGGGGAATGAGCATATTAAGAAGTTGATTAGTGAGCTTGTGGAACTAATTGCTGCTCAGGGGAAAAATGTCCAGATAAGATGCAAGGTAGATGAATTAAAGAAGTTACGGGAAGATTTCAATTGAGACAATGATCCTAAATCTGTAGGGCTTAGGGAGCAGCCAAGTAGTTCACAAGTTATTGTAACTGCAACCGAAGCAACGACTAAGGGGGAGCCTGGGGTGATATAGGTACGAGTGGAGGAACAACAAAAGTTGAAGTGACATAAAGTGTTAGTGGAGATAAAGGTGTGGAAAGTATGCCTGACGATTCAGATCATGAAAAAGATATTCAAGAAGAAAATTATTTGGTAAACGATGATCCGGAAGAAGGTGAGATAGTAGAAGGTATTCTAGAGGATTGTAAGTCGGATGATGATGTTGCTAATGTTGTTGAGGTTGAAATAAAGAACGGTGAAGGAATTGCTTATACTTGCGAAGACATTGCTAACATTGATTATGAGTCTTATAGAGTGATACTTATTCAGATGAAGATGTTGAAGAAATTTCAAATCCCGAAGTTATTCCAGAAGAAACAATATATGCTTTTAAGAAATGGATAAAGGAACTAGTGCCTGAGTTGACTCAGAAGAAACATTATGTGAATTCTCGTGGTGAATATTGGCAGATTATTAGTCGGGATTATGATGAAAAGAACAAATTGATAATGATAAAGAAAACAAACGGTGTTTAGTACTTCAAATGCAGAGCTAATATTTGAGAAGTTTGCCGGCATGTGATCTTCATCATTTGGCTTAGTTAGATCTTAATAATCGGGCATCGACTGCTAACATGAATGGATTAATTAATAATCTTGTTATAGAGAGCCGAGGAAGCAGTGGAAGATGTTCAAACCAGCTGTTGGTAGACAGGTGAAGAACAGGGATCCTGTAACTGGTGAAAGAATTTACAAGATGGTATACAAACCTGCTGAGTGTTTAAGAAAGATTCTAATGAGAGAATTTGATCTATGTTTCTTGAAGGATATAAGGTGTTGGTATGTTGATGGAAAGACAGGATAAGCTGTTATCACACGAAAGAATGTCTTGGATGAAATGATCAGAATTTTGGATCCTATGTGGCTCGTAAATATGAAGGTAGAAGATTTAAAGAAATTGAAAAGACATGCTTTACAGTTTCATGATGATATGCGAACACTGACATTGTAATACATCAGAGTAGTTCAATTTTGTGTGATGGGGGAGTCTGTAAATGCACTGAAGTGATGAAGTGCTGGATTCGACAACGTTCACATTGATGAGGGTCTTTAATGTAACTTTTGTATTTGGTATTGTAAATATGACTAAGTGTCATGATTGTCTGAATTACTATGTAATATCTTGGAACTATGGGTTCCGAGGTTAGTGTCCGTAGTATTTGGTTTATTCAGAGGAATGTATACTCTGAACATGTTAGTGCGTATTATAGGTTAGTTCTTCGGAACATTTGAATGTTCCGAAGTATGTTGGTTATGCCTATATATATGGCTTTGTTTATGTAATTTGTAGGCTTTTAAAAATTTATACTTCTGCAAACTCAGTGTTTGCAATGTTTGAATACATGTGTGATTATTGGTGAAATCTCTGTCTCTACTCCTTCTGATATCGTGTCTACAATGCATACAAACTTCATGATGGATTCCCCACATCATGAAGTATCGGTTTCGTGATTTGATACGTGTGTTAGAGAGTTAACTGACCTTACTAGTGGCATGTGCATACCTTTTTTAACAATATTCCCATTTGTGTAAGTTAGCACTAGTGCCACATGTCAACACCTAATATCTTCCTACATTTTGTAAGGTTTTGGCTCTTTGTCGAATACCCTATTTTTCAAAAGTTGTAACAGGTATCTTTAGTTTTTTGTGAAATTACCATTTTGTCCATCTAAATGGTTTATAATGTATTACAGATCTAGGAAGAAATTTTAACAATTGATCATAGAGATGGGGGGTTGTAGGCAAGCCACCTAAGATGGGACATAATTTATAGGCTGGAAGGGTATAACGGTAATTGTAGTTGCACATGCAAGTCAAATGTCATTTAGTATAAACATTATAACTTTTGATACATCATTCTTTAAAAAATACACCATAAAATTGAGGGTTTTTTAATCTTAACAACGAGTATACCATTGTATACTTTATCGTGTTTTCTATCTGGACATGTTTTTTGTGTTTTTTAAACTAGATGCTTATGATGTATTTTTAACTAGACATTTTTCATGGCGTCTTACATAAAGCACTATAAATTTAAACTTCGTTTTTATTACATTTTTTAAATTTATTTTAATGTTGTTTTTACATCATTATTATATGGTGTTTTTTCAAGGCGTTTTTACGTCGTTATATGGTGTTTACTTGGTGTCTTTATGTCATTTTCATGGCGTTTAAAAATATTTTGGGGTTTTAAAGATTTTAGGATGTTTCATGAAAAAGGCCATGAAAAACACCATATAAAACGACTTAAAAACACTATGTTTTTTAAAAATTATACAAGAAACACAGTTTAAATTTACGGTCATGAAAAACTACCATGCAAAATGTACATTTAAAAAACGTCATAAACATCCAGTTTTGAAAAACACCATAAAATGTCCAGTTTATAAATGCCATAAAAATCGAGTTCATCTTTTTTGCAAAAGTATATCAATAGTATACTCGTCAGAAAGATATAAAAACATTCAATTTTATGTTGTAATTAAAAAAAACTGATGATGGAAGGATAAATAACCATGTTCTAATGCATCTAATTATACAGTTTTAAGTGTTTGTTACTATAGAACATGGTTACTTTGAGTTTAATTTTAATTTGCAGGTACCTGGAGCTTAACGGATGGCCTTTGGAGCTTAACAGAGGGTTTTTAGGGAGCTATATGAAGCATTGGAAGTACATACACAAGACACCTTGCGCCAATTGTCAGTTATACTCACAAAAATTAGGGTTTTCACCCTATTTAAAAATAACCCTTCCCGCAAACGAATAAACACCTCTACCCTAGCTGTTTTTTACCTTCCAAGGACAAATTTTGGAGTTCCAAGCCTCAATTCTCTTAATTCCTTTATGCAATCAAGATCCACAACAGTCCTAAATATTCCCATGATAATGATGAATGGTTAAATCCTTTTGTAATCACCTCTAGGCGGATGGTTCATTTATGTGAAACTCAAGCGTTGTTTACTTTATTTTTTTGGATTTCTTTTCATTGTTTGAAGGGTACTTGTGGTTTAGTTTATTTAAACAAGCTATTTTTGTTGAAATTATTCATCTTGTACCATTTGCATTCGGTTTAGTTGCATCGTGAGCAGTTTGGTTATTTGGAGGGTTTTTGGCACTTATGATTTGATAATTGGATTGGATAAGATGATATTAAAAACTTGTCTTTAATTATCACTTGATTTAAACCATTCGCAAGACCATGTCTATGTGGTGTCTATCTAATTAAATAGGTTTGGGTGAATTATTGAGCCGAAAGTCCGGAGACGGCTACATTTCTTTAAATATTATGTCATTCTTAAACCTTATCTGATGTAGGATCAACCTTCAAGATGAAAACAATTAATAGGAAAAGAGAAAACAATGGGCATATAGAACTCAAAAGCTTAAAAAATTCTAATAATCATCAAAAACTCCCTTATTCCATTCTAAAACATAAGAGTAAATTACACTTTGTGTCCTTTAAGTATACCTGGAATTATGAAACGTGCCCTTTAAAAGATTTAATTTCAGTTTATATCCTTTTAAGAAAACTAAGTAAATTATTTCAGTTAGGTTTAATTAGATCAAGGGCAAAATTGGTATTTCACACTCCCTTGCATCAGATTCCCTTTTATATTCCACACTTAACACAAACCCTCTCTCTCCCTATCACCACCACCTGCCTCCCCCACCACCACTGCCACCACAACCACTGCCGCCTCCCACCACCACCATTGCACCCCAACAAACCCTTAATCAATGGGGATCCAACAGCAACCACTAGCAACGCCACCACAACTTTCTCCTCTGTCGTGTATCTGAAATGGAGATCGAACTGGGAGTGTATGAGTAGGAGTAAAATCGATGGTGCCTAGAGGTGGTCACCTAAGGTGGTTCCGGTTGTGGATGAGCAATGGCGGTCAGTATGGATGATTTCAAATGGAAAGGGTGAATCAGTGATGGTGACTAGTGGCGTTCGAGAGTTAGGGTTTGTGGTAGAAGTTGCAGGTTTGGGGGGTTCTCAGGTAGGGTGTTTGGTGGTGGAAATGGAAAGATGGTAGAGGGGTCGTGAAATTGATGTAGACTAGAAAAAGGGATACGAAATCGGACCTGTTGATTCACACATAATACCAGGAACGATTCTTCCAAAATTCGTTGATTCACGAAGAATACCGAAAAATTGGGGTTTCACACACAAAACACTCACTAGTGAATTGGGAGAGAAAAATGACTTTTCATATAACTAAAAACTTATTATCTTCCTCCCATTATAATCATATAAATAACAACGAAAATTAAAAACGGGCCCCAGAAAACAATTGGGCCAAAAGCTAGAGCAAAATAAAAGTCCACCAAAATCAGTAAAAACATAAAAAGATAAATAACTCGTAGAAATAAGCGTTTTTAGGCCCGAACGATGACCCAAACAGCCATCGGCGTTTGTAGAAAGATGGAGCTCGTTCTCACGATCGTTTCGCCTGGTCGCACGCCCAAACCGGACCCCGTAGCCCAAGTTAGAGCCATTTTAGTGAAGCCCCTTTTGTCACACGATCTTGGGCCTCCAAATACAAGATGGCCCGCTTCTCCACACTTGGGCCGCATTAGAAATGGTGGTTGCAGAAGGAGGTGGGTAATCGGTGAAAGGGGGTAGAAGGTGTTGGCGACGATGGAGGTGGGGCTAGGGTTTCGAGGTAATTGTTAATTTGAAGTGATAGAATAACCGTGAATCTTGTTCTCGATGTATTGCATCAGATTGGAGGATTAGTGTGTTTACCCTTTAAAAATTATGAATTTATGGGTTCGTGTTCATGTTGATCTTGGTATTCTTTAATATTCTGGTCAAAAAGTACATAGAAGGTGTTGACGACAGTGGAGGGCGGGGCATGTCACACCCTTAATTTCCTCAAAACAGTGTTACCGCGAGGCGTGTGACTGACCAGAATCATACCACCAATCATATTGAACAATTTAAAATAAGATAAATAAAGTAAATCCATCACTACTAATATGATTAGTGACAAAACATTCGAAGTCTAAAATTATTTGCGGAAGCATAAAGTCTAACGTCTCAATAATTATTTTAAATCGTTATTTCCAATAAAAACCAAACAAGGGTTCTACATAGCCACTACACTCCTCCATGCAATCTCCAGCGCGACACCTAAGGACCTGCAAGCATGCAGTAGGGTGTCAACATAAACTTGGCGAGTTCACTGTTTTTAAAGTATTTTTATAAAAAACATAAGTTATTAAGTTACTGGGTTATAAAACATGTCATGTGGAGCTACCCCATCGTTAAGGTACTAAATTATGTGGTACCGATACTTTGACGATGTAGTTGTTTTGCCCCAGGTCAATGTCTATCATCATTGAACAGTGCCAAGGCATACAAGTTCTCGCCCGTCCTCTAAGGCCCGGTGTGAGGTTTGTCAAACCTAATTACGCTATCAACTAATATCCCGCTTGCCCGGCCCGATGATTACTTGGTATTTATCGTATGGGGACTTTGTGAAAGAGTTTCGTTTAGTCCGCTAAAGACATGAATTATAAATATTAATTAGTTATTATTCCGTTCCCTCGAAATATTAGGTTCCCAACCACCGGGAATACATGCTTATACCTTTACTTTGCTTGGAAGATTAAATTACTTGTCCTAAGTTGGTCAACCACTTCGTAGTATGGTTACTAATATTTATTAGGTTGTATAAAAGTAAGTCACGTATTTTCTGCACGTATCTAGCAGGTTGCATGTACAGAAACGCCATTACATATGTCATACCAGTCAAATACAGAAACGCATATTCTTAATGAAAGCCCATAGTTAGAACAGTACAAGTGTGCAGCCCACAATAGGAGTATGGTCCAAAACAGTGTACAACCCAATGTAGTGTGCGGCCCACTATCAAGTGTGTGGCACATATTAGTATGTGCGGCCATTCGATAGTGTTCGGTCATGCAATGAAGGGTTGTACATTGTGCATCAGATATTGGTAAAACAAGAACGTGCGGACTTCGTATTGTGCGACCTTGCTTATCCTATTTGTAATTTGTGCAGTCAAAGATTGTATAATACAAGGGTGTGCGACATAGTAATGTGCGGTCTATGTGATATGCATCGTAATTGTGTACAACGTGCAGCTCAAGGTGTACATTTAAGAGTGTGTGGTTTCAATCCAACTGATCAAATCAAACGCAAATCAAGCAGGCAATCATTCATTCATTTTACAAGATCAAAACTAACAATAAACACATCAAATCTTTATGGACAATCAGATCTATCAAGCATTACAGTAGAATTTCCAGTACTATAATGTCATGTAAAAATAAATCAAACAATCACCCAACACATATCATTTCTATCATGGTTCATGTACAAACAAATCTAAACCATCCATTAGCGTATTAACTTAATTCAGATTTAACGATAATCACAAGATCATAACCCACAACAAATGACAGAGTATAGCCGTATACAGGCAGTACTTAAACATCCATTGGATCGGTTTCAATCGATCGGATAAAATATCGTACCAGTGATTAGAGTTATTACCCTAATAACGGGCGGAGTTTCGGGGTTTAGGGGTATTATTCCCGATAATTTTTGCCTGCTAGAAATTTGAGAGAGAAAGAAATGATGAACGTTTTGAAATGAAGCTGGAAGCCTCAATATATAGGCTGATTCGGGGACTCGCTCGCGCCCCGCGAGCCCCATCCCTCTCTCTCTCTCGCGCCCTGCGAGGAAGTCCCATCTATGCGTAGGGTTGGCTGGTCATCGAGTAGGTCTGACACATGTTTGACACGTGGCGTAACACGTGTCTGGATTGAAACGAATCTCTCACGCCCCGCGAGAGATCTCCTCTATTTGGTCGCGGCCCGCGACAGAATAAAAATTCATTTTTATTCGATTTTTCAAGTAGAAATTCATCGTACGTTTTTGGGATTACGATTACGGATTATTGTGGGATTTATTTGAGGGTTGTTACATCTACTCCCCACCTTGTTTTAAATCTCGTCCTCGAGATTTATTGAAATATGGAGGAATATTCTTACTTCGACACTAATCCTAGTTTCCAAGTATACTCTGGTCCTTGCTTTGAATTTTACTTTACTTTAAGCAGAACCATTCTCCATGCTTTGAGATTCTTATCTTTGACTTGTAAGATCTTTCAATGGAGATAAATTTTTATTTACCTTTATATCTTTAAGAGGTACAAGCAAAGATTTATCAAATAGAAGTCCTTAAGTTGCACATATGAAACACCTCATGTATTCCTGTCATTTCTTCTCGTAACTCTAGCTGATAAGCTACTGATCAAATTTATTTAATGAATGGTTTAACAATTTTTAGACTTAACTTTTCTTTCTTGCCGTATCGGACTATTCCCTTTTAACGGAGAGACTTTTAGTATCATTCTTATTCTGATTTGAAATTCTAATAGTTTGCCCCTCTTATGGCCTGATAAAATAAGCCACTTCTTTTAGCTTTTTGATGCCGGATCACAATTCTTATTCCCATCTACTGTAATCACCTAAAACGCGTTTTAGAAACATTTGGTTAGCAGGAAATACTGGTGAGTTCATTCATTTTGTACAAAAAGACATTTGTTATAATATACAGTATTAAGAGCGATTACAATTGCTTCTATCTTATAATTATCTGACCAAGTTGTCACTCGACCGGATATGTGACTATGGTCATATCACTATTGGGTCCGTTCACCCAAAAGTGATGTTTATCACTATTTAGGTCTGTTCACCTAAAAGTGACGCTAGATAAGTAATGTATACAAAACCCCACGTACTGTCAGCAATTTAAGATGACAAAGACTGAATCACTGTAAATATAACTTTGAAACAAATAGGGTTTTGAAAGCAATTTTGATAAAAAGAGAATGACTCACCTTGTAGGTCTTATAGTCTTGATTTAACAGGCCTTCTGATTCTAAATCTTCTTGATAATTAAGCATATACTTTAGAGTTCTGAATCTTCTGATGATTAAACATCTTGTTTGATTATAAGTGTATATTTTGGAGTTTTCTGATAGTTAAACATTTAGTTTAACAGAGTGGAATACGTATTAGTGTAAAACCATATCAAACCTAACGATGGTCACGAGATTAGAACCTTAATGAAATTCACAAAGTATAGTCTTATTTAGACAGCACTTTGGCATTCGTTAGTTGGTTTATGAACCAATCGGACAGAATATCGTATCAGTGATTGTTGGTTAAAACACCAACGCATAGAGAGAAGAATAGAAGAAATGAGCAAAGAAAAATAAATCCTAAGCTTCCTATTTATAGGTAAGAGATAAGTCTTTTAGCTGATTTAGGTATGATCTAAGAATAGAAGAAATGAGCAAAGAAAATATTTTCTTTGCTCATAAATAGCTGATTTAGATAATATTTTCCTTAGATCATACCTAACCCATATATACGTATTAGTGTAAAACCATATCAAACCTAACGATGTATATCTTGTTGTTAAACTTTAGCTGATTAACTTTTCTTAACTGTTTAACTGATTAACTTACTTAGCTGATTAATTAATCTTACTTAGCTGATTAATTAATTAACTTACTTAATCTTACTTAGCTGTTAAGTTTTACTTATCTATTAAGGTTTCTTAACCGCTAAGTTTTACTTAACCATTAAGTTTACTTAAACACTAAGTTTACTTAACCGCTAAGTATTCTAGTTTAACAGCTCCCTGGTTATGAGTTCTAATTTCTAGATACAATGGAACTCGTATTAGCGTATTAACCTAATTCAGCTTTACTGATAATCACGAGATCATAACCCACAACGAATGACAGAGTATAGCCGTATACGGGCAGTACTTAAACATCCATTGGATCGGTTTCAATCGATCGGATAAAATATCATACTAGTGATTAGAGTTATTACTCTAATAATGGGCAGAGCTTCGGGGTTTAGGGGTATTATTCCCGATAATTTTTGCCTGCTAGAAATTTGATAGAGAAAGAAATGATGAACGTTTTGAAATGAAGCTGGAAGCCTCAATATATAGGCTGATTCGGGGACTCGCTCGCGCCCCGCGATCCTCGTCCCTCTGTCTCTCGCGCCCCGCGAGGAAGTCCCATCTATGCGTAGGGTTGGCTGGTCATCGAGTAGGTCTAACACGTGTGTGACACGTGTCTGGATTGAAACGAGTCTCTCGCGCCCCGCGAGAGATCTCCTCTATTTGGTCACGGCCCGCGACAGAATAAAAATTCATTTTTATTCGATTTTTCAAGTAGAATTTCATCGTACGTGTTTGGGATTATGATTACGGATTATTGTGGGATTTATTTGAGGGTTGTTACATCCTCCCCACCTTGTTTTAAATCTCGTCCTCGAGATTTACTAAAATATGGAGAAATATTCTTACTTCGACACTAATCCTAGTTTCCAAGTATACTCTGGTCCTTGCTTTGAATTTTACTTTACTTTGACCAGAACCATTCTCCATGCTTTGAGATTCTTATCTTTGACTTGTAAGATCTTTCAATGGAGTTAAATTTTTATTTACCTCTCTATCTTGAAGAGGTACAAGTAAAGATTTATCAGCTAGACGTCCTTAAGTTACATATATGAAACACCTCATGTATTCCTGTCATTTCTTCTGGTAACTCTAGCTGATAAGCTACTGATCAAATTTATTTAATGAATGGTTTAACAATTTTTAGACTTAACTTTTCTTTCTTGTCGTATCGGACTATTCCCTTTTCACGGAGAGACTTTTAGTATCATTCTTATTCTGATTTGAAATTCTAATAGTTGGCCCCTCTTATGGCCTGCTTTTCTCATTTTTCTGCCCAACATACTAGATGGTACCTTTATCCATAAAGTGCTTTAAATGGGTAACACTAATACTTGTAGGCCAATTATTGAAAAATCTTATGAGTGATAAGCGATAGTCCTACTTTTACCAATATTTATAACATATGTACTTAGCATGTCTTTCTATGTTTTATAGTGTTCTTTCACATTTCTCAAACTAAGCCGGGTTAAAATTTTCCCAGAAATGAGAAGTGAAATGACTATCTCGATTTAATACAATAGATAATGGGATTTTATGTAATGAGACTATTTCGTCCCCACACAACTTAACTAAGCGTTTTATACTAAAGGGTTTCCTTCATTTGGTAGAGATTTAACTGACTTGGTTAGTCGTCATTATATTTTCTTATGTTGGGTAATTTGGTAAAAAAATCCATTGTTATCAATCTCACATCCATACTTGCATTTCTAATTGATGAGGTAAGCCTAAAGGGTTCTCATGTTTAGTTTTAACTTGCTAATAAATTAAATACTTAGAGACATAGCCTTGCTACATCCTTTTTCATTCCTGTCTATCAGTAATTCTTATGAAATTCTTGATACCTCTTATCAATTCCATGATGCATCATATACTTAGTTTTATGAACTTCTTTGAGAATCCTTTCTCGTAGGTTTCCTTGAATAGATACCCGAATTCTTTATGGGATCTCAAATTTTCATTAGTTCCTTTTTCTAATTCCTTCATTATTCCCTTTTTAAATCTTTCAGCATTATCCTTGATTGCTGTTTCTTGGGTACCTTTTAATTATTCCATTAAATCTATCTGTAAGTTTAATCTAAAAACATGTACTCGTTTCAGCTTCTTGTGAAACTTATGACTTAGAGCATCAGCTACTACATTAGCTTTTCCTTCGTGATATATCACAATTGTAGTCACTTAAAAATTTCCATCTATCGTCTTTGAATCCTGTTCAATTCTTTTTGCCCAAAAATATATCTTAAGCTCTCATGATCTGTAATTATAATGAACTTACTACCATACAAATAATGTCTCTAGAATTACTTATTGACTTGGGTAACGGGATGGCTATTCAGGATAAGTCTAAAATGTTGATAGTGTCCTGAGCAAATAACGAGTTCCTCGAATAAGTCGTCAATTCTTGGTAATGGGTATCGATTCTTAATTGTGACAATCGATACTCATATGTATTTGTTCGCCTTTCTTCTTAACAAATGATACATGTGTTTTAACAATCTGTGTTGTTCCTAGTATCAGATGAATTATGAGTTTCTCCTCATGATCGGGTGATAGTCCAAGTAGATCTTCTGGGAAAACGTCAGAGTGTTCCGATATTACCAGAATTTCTTTCAGTTCCATACCTCTAGTGTTAATGATCAGCAAGACCATATCACTATGCCTTATTTTCGTGCATAACTCGCAGTTGTCATTACAGAGACGAACTTTGTCAGCTGGTCTGTCTTGTCTCCTTGTGGTCACTTCTCCTATTGGCTTGCAAATCTAAACCTAATTCTGTAATCACCTCAGGAATCATTGTTGCCATTTGTTCCTTTTTATGAAGCAGACATAATTTCCTTTCTGTTAGCTCTTTTCATTCTTTCCATTTCATGGCATACGTCTTGATCAGGTGTTTTCGAAGATCGGGCCTCATTATCTTAATGCCTAAATTTTGAAGCATACATTACTTCATCTTTCTTAGCATATATACTAATGGTTTGGACAACTTTAGTCCTTTGCAACCCATGTATTGTTGTAACAGCTTCTTTATTACTGGTAATCTTAGTAGGATTATAGGTGAAGAGAGTCTTTGTAGGTGCATCTAGTCGTGGTTACTCTTATCTTCGCAAGAGTTCTTAAAGAAAGTAGAATTACCCTCATTAGCATAGGTTTTTAGACGTTTTGTGCCTACCACAACTTTTAGCTACAGGTTTCCTAATGCGTTAATAATCTAAGGTAACGCAAAGGGAATTCTTATACTTTCGATGGCATCCCAACATAAAGGGTTCACATCGTTCATCTTGTCGCACGAGTTACGAGACAAATGATCACAATGGAATAATGTTCGATATCGGAATTATAGATGTATACAAGAGATTCCTAATAAAGAAATCTAGAATTATCATTGACACACATGCTTGTGCTCTATTCTAAATTGTCAATCCTTATAGTTTTTGGATTTCCTTATAGATATACATATCTATATAATCATAAATTTCACATACTATAATATACATACTATTTATAAGGTCAATGTATTTAACAGATTCATATTTCCAAAACCAAGTCAGACATCAGGTCATGATACTACTTAGGGAATTCTGTCACTTGTTTGACATATCATATACCCCATCTTACCAGGTCTCGTAGGAGAGGTAACCCCATCTTACCCGGAAAAGCTGGAGAGTCTGCTACACCATGTAACACCCTAGCTATTTTATATGAAAATACCATCAATTAGATGTGTAGTTAAGACTACACATGCTATATAAAAATACGGGTTTATTAAAACTTTTACAATTCATAGGTTATTCTACAAAACGTGATCGAATTCTTTGATTAAAATCTACAACGTTACAATGTGCGGAAGCGTGTATCTTTATCGTGTTCGGTTCTTCGCTGAGCTTGATCGTCTTCCGGCATCCCAGAAAGTACCTACATTTCATAAACATGAAATGCTTTAGTCATACGGTATTTAAAACGCATCTAAACGAGTCCGGAAAACAACACTGATCAAAAAAATACATTTTTGTACAAGGTCCACCGTAAATTACGGTGGACACCGTAATTTACGGTAGTCCTTGTTTTGATTTGTTTCCCACCGTAAATCAGGAGTGATTCACCGTAAACCATTTCAGGTCCACCGTAAATTACGGTGGCACCGTAATTTACGGTGGTACCTGCATTCCACCTTTCCATTTTGCCGTAATTTGATACGAAATCTTTCGTATCTTTCAAACCGCTTATCCGTTTGGCCTACCGTTTCTTCCTACATGTTTGTAATTTGATTCTCCATCATATGGAGTTAAAATCCGACGTCCGGCTTAACACGATTTAAGACTTTTAAGTCTTCGGCTTATTTTCCCTTTTTACCACATTTTGACCCATTCGCGGTTTTATCAAACAAACGTATTTGTTTGATTCTTATATCACATAAATCTTATAATTTCAATGTTATCTATCATATTAGGTTCAATTCACGAGTTTATGTATATTCTTAAACCCGTTTGTACTAAAATGCTTATTTTGACCCGTTAAGGGTATTTAAACCCTTTTCCGCATAATTCATAATTATTTGTTTCTAGCATCCTATTTTCGCAATATTTGTCAAATGAACTTCCACCACAACTATATTTGTGGTGATTTTACTAAGGTAATCTATGCAAACCAAGTTTTACCCCTTAACTCTTTATTTTACGGCAAAGACCCAAATAGAGCCGTTTGACTAACGTAATACATCTTTCAACTTCTATACTTGTCCTAAGTATTTAGTAAATCGTAAAAATCATTTCCAAACAACTTTTAAAAGTTGTTTGCTCAATTTAGCCTCCAAGGGCGTTTTGGTCCATTTAGTCTCTTATTAACAATGAAGGACTTTTGAAAGCATATTTGACCCAAAATCCCTCTTTTAACCTATGATTTTGTTTGGAAAGTCATTAAGCTTTCCAAACGTAATGTCCATTACTTAAAACATTTGGTTTACTTATCAAGTAACCAAAAGTCCATTTTGACCTCTTTTAACACTCTTGAACCACATGTTCTAAATGAGTGTTACCCTATTTCACATACCTGGCGCAGATCAATATATTGACCCGTTTTTAATACCTTGCTTTTATAACCGCTAGTTCATAGTATTGCTAATACACATTTGACATTTATACCTGAAATAAAGTAGCTCGACAATAATCATTAGTCGTTATTGTCAAAGGGTGATATTTTCACCTTTTGACCCATTTGGTCTAAGTGAACAATTATGTTGGCGAGATGATATTTATTACCATCTCATCTATATGACTCGATTTGGTTTACACCGTGTGGTCATTTCACTTATTAATCGTTTTCTTAACGCTTTTTTGCCTATCATGGCTTACGCCTTACAGTGTCTTTCAAAACAAATAGTTATGGTCAACGCATGACCAACTTACGGTTTAATTCCTTTTTAAACCATCAACATGGTTTCTTGTCACTCTCGACTACCTTGTTCCGTATGTTTACACGTCGGAACATCAAACCTCAATTCTGTATTTATCTTATTCGTAACTAATGCGATAAGAGAATATTCTAACATATAAGACTAGTGTAAGCTATACTTACCTTGCCTCCGAATTATGCTTTTCCACCATTCTTGCTTCGTTTGACCTGCTTCCTTTCCAAGCCTCCACCTAGCTTGTCAAGCGTCAAACTATCATCATAATTCGTAAGACGGTTATATTAGTCATCATTAAATTATGACTATTCCATCTTACATATTTTCTATCACAATTACCATTCGATCTTATTAATGGTCGGTTTGACTACTAAAAGTCAAACGCCCCTTAGCATATAAATGCACATTCAAGTTCTATCTATCAATTAGTAGCTAACATGATCTTATACACTTAGTTACATGAACATGGCTACCAAATTTCATCATAACATTCAAACCCATTTTAATCATGTATGAACAAGTTCCCAAATCACTTAATTTGTTTGAGTGCCTTGTTTCTATTATCCAATATGATGATTTTAAACATAAACTTATCATCATCTTTACTATTACATAAAAACCCACTTCCTAGTTTACTTGTTAATCACATACAAGTGATATTACTTCAAGTTCTTCATGATTTCATCATATCTAACAAAACCCACTTCTAGTTACTTATGAACTCTTAACAAATCTCTAATTTGTTCAAGTAGTTCATTCATATGAATTAGTGTGATGTTTATAAACACCCTTAGAACATCAATTTCTTCAATTCAACCAAAACCCACTTAGCTCATAATAGGGTAATTATCAAATCCCTTGTTTGACAACAATTCATCAAGATTTCTACTAGGGTTTGCTTCTAAACCAAGATATAATCAAAATAACACTCATAGATTTAACATTCATTCCAGAATTTCTATTATGATTGTTCATCATAATCTCAAAGTATCACCAAATCATAAAATTCAACATACCTTGTGATCCCCTCGACTAGGTGATCATTAATATGTGTTCATGCATCCGATTTGGGTTAAATTTGACCTTCAATTTGCTGGATCTTGTTGAGTTAGGGTTTTTGGCTCTTGGGAGCCTTTTCTTGGTCGACCAGAACACGCACCACACACACTTGTGTGTGTGTTGTGTTATTTTATTTGGTTTAATTAAAACCATTTCCAGGTTATCCCATTTTGGTCCCTCATGTTTGGTTAGTTATTAATTAGATCACAACCTGATTATTTTCACTAATATTCCCACTTTTTAACTAGGTTTAATATTCCTAGTTAACTTAGCGGGTTCAGGAATATTTATGACTAAGTTTATTTTAGGTCCCGTTAACTCGGGCCTTCTAAGCTTCTATTTCTTAAAAGCTTTTATTCACTTTTATTTATTATTAGGATTAATTATTTAAATCCTAATATTTACCGGGTTAATTTTACCACTAACGGTATTTTCCCCGTCTTTAGTATTAACGGGGTTTAATTACCAAACCCGTTTTCGGGGTGTTACACACCATACCCAGTCTTGCCGGAGAGGTAATTTGTATTTCCCATAAATAGATCTTTCTTAAATCATGATTTTGAAAGTGCATCTTTTGTTATGGCTTGCATCAAGAAGCAGTATTCTCATGATGGATCATATTCTAGAACCAAGTAGTACAAATAAACAAGAAATAATAGTGGCCAAGTGTTATTGCTTATTTACCATACTTGCAACGTTCTAGTCATCATCCTTACGACATACCACTACCCATCACACTTTATCTACATAAGTAATTACCTTATCTCGAAGCTTATACTATGGCGTCTTTCTTAAGTTCAAGTCTAAATACTATCCTGGGTGCTACAGTTAATGACAATTTCCTAACTCTTTCGTTCAAGCTTAGGTATTATTACAACATCCAATTGCTTAAACCAGTGGCTCTGGTACCACTTCTGTCACGACCCCCGAACACACCCTGGACGGGAGCCGCGAGCAGTCAAGTGGTACCGGTGGTTATTTTGAAAAGTATTGCAGCGGAAAATTTCATAAGGACCGTGAGTTAGGAAAATACCAGAGTTTAGAAAACACCGGATTTTATTTATTAAACAGATGAGAATAACCCATGTTTTACAAAGGTAGTTGTAATATGGGATAAATCCAAATACATAAAATAACGTTTCTTAATTTAGTTTGACTGATAAAATAAGCCATTTCTTTAAGCCTTTCGGTGCCGTATCACAATTCTTATTCCCATCCACTGTGATCACCTGAAACACATTTTAAAAACATTTGGTCAGCATGAAATACTGGTGAGTTCATTCATTTTGTAGAAAAAGACATTTGTTATAATATACAGTATTAAGAGCGATTACAATTGCTTCTATCTTATAATTATCTGACCAAGTTGTCACTCGACCGGATCTGTGACTGTGGTCATATCACTATTGGGTCCGTTCACCCAAAAGTGACGTTTATCACTATTTAGGTCCGTTCACCTAAAAGTGACGCTAGATAAGTAATGTATACAAAACCCCACGTACTGTCAGTAATTTAAGATAACAAAGACTTTATCACTGTAAATATAACTTTGAAACAAATAGGGTTTTGAAAGCAATTTTGATAAAAAGAGAATGACTCACCTTGTTGGTCTTATAGTTTGTGTTAGGGGTCATTTTCTTATCGTATATATCCTGACCAATATCCTGCCTATGTTTGTTCATTTGTGACCAGGATGCTGGAGGAGGATATTGCTAACATCTTGGGCGATATCCTGAGGCTTATTGAATTAACCACGTGCAGGTTAAGGGCTGAGACTTGCTAACGGTCAAGGGGACTTCTTCTCCTCAAGACTCGGACGAATTTGTTGAGAGAGAGACGTTGAGCCCGAAAGACCAGGTCTACAACGTTCGAAGAAGGAATATTCGGTGGATCCCGCAAGTTTAGGATAGTTTGTTATTTTATCTTAACTATAAATAGATGGGACGGATCAGCTTAGAACACACAATTTTTCACTAACACTCTCATACACTTGCACTCTCTAGCTCATCGCAAACACCACTCTTGTATTCAAGTTTCGTTGTAACACTTAGTCGATCCGTACCACATCCTGCACTGTATCCTGATTTTTGAAGCAATTGAAGAACAAGGCAGCTGCGATTGTCAGCTCCCGAGGTTTTATGCCGGCGATCTAGATTGATCAAGGGCTTTCCTCGTACATCTCGTGTCGTTTACTTTATTTTTGCTCATCGTTTGATCATAGATACAGCTCTACATCTTGAGCCGTATCCTGAAACTGTTTTTACAAATCAACTTGATTAACATATTTTCGACACTCATTTCTAGCACACTACCTCACTTAACTAATTTGATCACTTAATTACGTTGGTAATTTTTGACCAAAACAATTTGGCGCCCACCGTGGGGCAAGTGGTGCTCTCTTTACTAAATTTTTTTGTCAAATACTCAAATCGCTAATCGGTTTTCTATTTTCAAAACTTTTTGCCACATTGTCCATAATGGCCTCAAGATCAAACATGAGTTCCTCTACTGTGTCTGCTACGACTTCTGCTACTACCGGTTCGGTGCTTCCACCACCTCCTCCAAGGATGCCAGCCTCTACACAACCTCAAGATGTTATCCTTACTCGGAGTGTTCAGGGATCAGCTCCTGTTTTAGCTTCTAATGATGAAATTTTAACCTTATTTGGAAATGTGCAGGAACAAATGAGGCAGCAACAGGAAACAAACCAAATGCTTTTGAGGGAAATACAACTCCTGAAGGCTGGCTCGAGCAGATCTGCGGAGGACAATGTCACTCCGTTACACCCCAGAGCGTTGAACTTTAGTTCAGCTGTATATACCGAGGATAATAGGGGGAATATCGTGCCCAGTATTCCTCAGAATCATACTCCTGAAATACCCTCCTTGGTCAGAATGTCAACCATAAGGAGCTCAGGATATGCTTCAGGATATGGGCAAAATCCTCCAACTGGTAACGTGTCTAATAATAATAATACTCATGCTGCTAACGGTGGTGGATCTTTGCAGGATACAGGTGTAACATCAGCACTTACCAGGGAACTTCAGAAGTTAAAGGACATGATATCTAGTGTACCTGGGGTGGTCCAACCGATCCCGGAAGTGTCTCAAGACAGCCACAAGATATCTCGTTTCGCGTACCCTATCTGTGATGCTGAGATCCCAAAGAGATTCCAAACCCCCAACATGAAGCTTTATGATGGGACTACGGATCCTGAGGAGCATATTGCTCAGTATAGGGAAAGAATGGAGATTAACCCTATCCCTCCGGAGCTTAAGGAAGCGTGCTTGTGCAAGGGATTTGGTTCTACTCTAACAGGATCAGCCTTAAAATGGCTATTAAACGTTCCTCCTCACTCAATTACTTCATTTGCTCATTTGGTTAATTTATTTAACAGTCAATTTTCTTGTAGTCGGAATTTTGAGAAACTAACCAGTGATCTTTACAGGATAACTCAAGGGCCTCAGGAATCCTTGAGGGATTATGTGAACAAATTTAGTCGGGAATCCTTGGATATCCCACATCTTGATGTTGCAACAGCTGTGCAAGCTTTTAAGATGGGATTACAAAAGGATTCTCAGTTTTATCAGGATCTTGTAATGAATCCCTGCAGGAATCTCGATGAAGCTCGTAACAGGGCTTTAAGATATATCCGTCTGGAAGATGACAGGAAGATGCAAGAAAGGATGAACTCATCCAACACTTATGAATCAACCAATAGGAAATCAGAATCCTCGTTCAAGTCATATCGGCCTAAGCCGTATAGTAGAAATGAAAACAAAAGAGTGAACGCTGTCGAAGACGAGGATCCTGAAGAGTATCCTGAGTTGTCCGAATATTGCTTTTCTGTTAATATTCCTGAATTGATGTATGCTATGCAGGGTCTGGGAGACAAAGCTAGGTGGCCTCGAAAGAATCAACAAAAGGCTGACTGGAAAGACAAGTCAAAATGGTGTGCTTTCCACGAAGATTTCGGACATATGACTGAGGATTGCATTGCTCTAAGGAAAGAAATAAGCTATCTTCTAAGCAAGGGATATCTGAAAGATCTCTTAGGAAAAAATAAGAATAAGGGTCAGGATACTGAGAAGGATCCTGAACGAGCAGCATCACCTCCCGCGGATGCCAAGATAATCAACTTCATTTCGGGGGGATCCGACATTTGTGGAACTTCGTATTCGGCAGCAAAGAGACATGCAAAGGAAGCCAAGGCTGAAAGGGGAGACAGACCTGTCAGGATGACTACCCTCACAACTGACAAAGTGATCACTTTTGATGCAGATGACAGGGATACTGTCCAGGATCCTCACCATGATGATCTGGTAATAACGTTATATGTGGCTAACCATTTTGTGCGCATGATACTGGTTGATAATGGCAGCTCCGTCAACATAATCCAACTAGAAACTCTGAAGAGAATGAATGTATCTCCAATGGATATCACTTCAAAGTCTACCGTGCTTGTTGGATTCAGTGGAGAGGCTAGAAACACAGTGGGAGAGATAAAGTTACCAGTATACGTTGAAGGAGTCAATTCGATACAACGTTTCTATGTGATGGATTCTCTATCCTGCTATAACATCATATTGGGAAGACCGTGCATTCACGATATGAAGGCCGTGCCATCAACATATCACCAATGCATCAAGATACCTACCCCTTGGGGAGTGGTCAAAGTTGAGAGTGATCAGCAGGAGGCGAAAGAGTGCTACTCATCCTCGATGAAATCCTCAGCCAAACCTAGTGCAGCATAGCAATTAAAGACGCGGGTCCAGGATATCGTGGAGGATCCGGAGCAGGATGTGAAGAAAGTTATCCTGGACCAGGATAACCCTGATATCTCGGTGCTCGTAGGGACCAATATCCCTCAGGATATTGAAGAGCAGTTAATTAACTTTTTAAAATGTAGGATGTCAACGTTTGCATGGAAGCATGAGGATATGACAGGCATATCCAAAGATATTATCACTCACAAGCTTGGAATTGATAAATCGTTTAAGCCTGTGCAACAGAAAAGAAGGAAGTTTGCTCCTGAGCGGAACATGATTATCCAGGAGGAAGTTGAAAGATTATTAAAATCCAGAATGATCAGAGAAGTCAAGTTTCCAAGATGGCTAGCAAACGTAGTTGTGGTACAGAAGAAAAACGGGAAATGGAGAGTCTGTGTAGACTACACAGACTTGAACAAAGCTTGTCCTAAATACCCATTTCCTCTTCCCCACATTGATGCAATGGTAGATGCCACTGCCGGGCATGAAATGCTGACCTTCGTGGATGCATCCTCAGGATTTCAACAGATCCAAATGGAGCCTTCTGACCAGGAGGATACCGCTTTCATGACACCAACGGGTATTTATTGTTATACAGCTATGCCTTTTGGTTTGAAAAATGCAGGTGCAACATACCAGAGGTTGGTAAACATGATGTTCAAAGACAAACTGGGGGACACCATGGAGGTGTACATTGACGATATGGTGGTAAAATCAAAGAAAGCTCAGGATCACCTCCAGGATATTAAAGGAGCATTTGATATCCTAGATCAATACAACATGAAGCTGAATCCTGCTAAATGCCATTTCGGAGTGGGGGCAGGAAAGTTTCTTGGGTATATGGTGACGAAAAGGGGGATAGCGGCAAGCCCGGAGAAGATTAAAGCTATCCTGGATATAAAATCACCCTCGAATATGAAGGATGTACAAAGATTAACAGGCCGAGTAGCAGCTCTAAACAGATTTATCTCAAGATCCTCAGAGAAATGCAAAGACTTCTATGATATCCTAAAGAAGAACAAAAGATTCGAATGGGGGGAAAAGCATGAAGTAGCCCTGCAGGATTTGAAACGGTATCTCTCAACCGCACCTCTATTGATGAAGCCGGAAATTGGTGAACCACTATCCCTGTACCTTGCTGTATCAGGGAATGCTGTAAGTGCCGTTCTTATAAAAGACCATGAAGGTCAGCAGTATCCTGTTTATTATGTTAGTAAAAGTTTGTTAGATGCTGAAACTAGGTATTCTCATTTAGAAAAATTGATACTAGCATTAATTATGGCATCAACGAAACTTAGGCATTATTTCGAGACACATAGGATACATGTTAAAACAAATTATCCTGTCAAGAATGTGCTTAGGAAACCAGAAATGTCAGGCAGGATGGCCAAGTGGTCAGTTAAGTTGAGTGCTTATGATTTAGTATATGAACCTAGGAATGCCATAAAGTCTCAGGCTTTAGCTGACTTTGTGGCTGATTTTAGTAGTGACATTCAGGATGAGGTAGATCTAGAAGTTCAACAGCTAGGAGAGTCCTCAGGATCCTGGACATTATATACTGATGGTGCATCTAATGTAAGAGGATTAGGATTAGGAATACTACTAAAATCGCCACAGGGGGACATATTACCCCAGGCTATTAGGTGTGAATTTCCTGCTACTAATAATGAAGCAGAGTATGAGGCTTTAATTGCAGGATTAGAGTTGGCTAAGAGCATGAGTATTATAGATAATATTTTATACAAAAAATCTCTTGCAGGACCGTATTTGAGGTGCTTGGAGGATCCTGAAGCCAAGGAAGTACTTCAGGATATACATGAAGGGGATTGTGGTAACCATGCTGGGGGCAGGTCGTTATTCTCAAAAGTATTAAGGACAGGATATTATTGGCCAACAATGAGAAAAGATGCCGCAGAATATGCTCGAAGATGTGACTCATGTCAAAGACATAGTAACATACTGCATCAACCTGCTGAACCATTGTATCCTATTGTTTCCCCTTGACCATTTATGAAGTGGGGTATGGATATAGTGGGAAAGCTACCGAAAGCTCCGGGAGGAAAAGTCTTCATGCTAGCAATGACGGATTATTTCTCTAAGTGGGTTGAAGCCGAAGCATTTGTTCAAGTTAGAGACCAAGAAGTAGTATCCTTCATAAAGAGGAATATCCTGACCAGATTCGGAGTACCAGCTGAGATAATCTGTGACAATGGTTCTCAGTTCATAAGTAAGAGGACTACTGACTTTTGCAAGAGTTGGGGAATCAAAATGATCACATCCACTCCGGTACATCCTCAAGCAAATGGACAAGCAGAATCCTCAAACAAGATAATTGTCAATAACTTAAAGAAAAGACTTGGAGCCAAAAAAAGGAAGATGGGCAGAAGAATTACCCTTTGTTTTATGGGCTGATAGGACAACGGTAAAGAATGCAACAGGCCAAACCCCGTTTTCCTTGGTGTTTGGAGCAGAAGCAATGATTCCAACGGAAATGACGATACCTACTGCAAGATCTGTCTTAAGTGATCCTGAGAAGAATCCTGAAGCCTTGAGTCAGGATTTAGACACTATAGATGAAAAGAGAGATGCGGCAAGGCTAAGGATGGCAGCATATCAACAGAGAATATCCAGGGCATATAACAAGAATATTAGAACCAGAAGATTTAAGGTTGGAGATTGGGTGTTAAGAAAGGCTTTTCAAAATACTACTAATCCTGCCGATGGCAAGTTAGCTCCAAAATGGGAAGGACCATATGAAGTTGAATCAGAAGCAGGCAAAGGAGCATATAGACTCAAGAATATGGAGGGGGATATGCTACCGAGATCTTGGAATGCTATACACCTTAAGCTCTATTTCAAGTGAGTCTAGAATTTAATTTCTAACTCAAGATGGTATGAATTCTACTTCTTTTAAATATGTTTGGTTTAATTTGTTCTTTGTAATCTGATACTGACTTAAGCATCGGAGGGTTGTTAGCCAAGCTAACACCCACCTTAGTTTACATTTGTTTTGCAAGATATGTTTCAGGATATAGCTCCAGGATATGCACTCAGGATAACTCAGAAGATTAGAGGATTGGCCCCCTCTCTCACGTTTAAGGGATACTGGTCCCTTCACAGGTTTAAAGGTATT
Organism: Helianthus tuberosus; assembly: GCA_030545235.1. Classification (NCBI taxonomy): domain Eukaryota; kingdom Viridiplantae; phylum Streptophyta; class Magnoliopsida; order Asterales; family Asteraceae; genus Helianthus; species Helianthus tuberosus. The sequence continues at coordinate 40,138 of JARYGA010023363.1, forward strand.
CACCTTTCTTCCGAATCGGGTTTAAACACCCCGCCTGGAGCGCAAGTTATTCAGGGATAGTTCAAGGTGGCGGGACCAGTCCATGTAAAAGTGGCTGACAATTTCGTTACTGTTTGCTATATCCTGAATCCTAAAGGTATATGAGGATTGATCACCCTCTCTCACGAAAGGGTATTTTCATACTCTCTAAGGTTTAAAGGTTTTCACCTTTCTAAGTCTTGGAGTTTATACACTCCCGCCTGTAGCGCATGAAAAATTGGGATTTTCCCCAGGAAACAAGGGATTTATCTCCAGTACATCCTTGGGTTTTACCCTTGGGACGTAAAAAATTGCTTATGCAATGGAAACTGACATTAGGTAGATTTCTAAGATACTTGAAGGCATTGTATACAGGGGACATTCCCTCCAAGGTGGTGGTGTAAAGCTAAAAGGATGAAGTTTGCGACTAATGCACTAAGCACCTTGCACAGGGGACATCTTCACTGGAAGAGTTGCAAAGGGATTGAAGTTTGGTAATAGGTTTATGTCCTATTTCTGGTATGACCTTTCCTTTATAAGCCTCGTTTAGGTTTTTGGTGACATTATGTTAAGTATCCTGATATATATCTTCAAAGTCCTTTTAAGGATATTTGATTAGGATGTTTGAAACCAGTATTGGTTTGGAACTTTGATCATTTAAATTTTATCAAAACTTTATTTTGAAAAGATAAACTATTTTTTACTTTCTAAAAGAAATTTTTACAAAGTTGAAAGAACGTTTGGAAGATCTATCTAATACAAGGCTTTTGCAGTATGTCACTGAGCATACTGATCAGGATATTTTATAAGATACCAATACAAAATCTTTACAAAAATAAGACTCATACTAAGTAATGCAAGATAACAGAAAATAAGTCAAAAGATAGTTATATTATTAACAAGTCAAAAGTTGTGCTTTTGGTTTCACCTAAAACCAAGGCCCATCCGCCAAAAGCACGATCAGTTTTTACCATATTTGTGTAACGGTTGCAGGGTATATCTCAAAACAGGACCTGTCCACCTACAACCGTTATCACATTCAAAACAAGTTATACTAATGGATGACCAAGGGCTTCGTCCTAAAACCTAGGACCCATCCACCTTTGGTCATCATATTATTCTAGTGCAGGGAAAGTAAATTGTTCAAAGACAAGAAAAGTAAATTGTTTATGCAACCACAACCATGAAATTAAAAAGTGGGCTCCGGCCTTGGCACGTATATCCATCATCTCCCACTCCGCTGCCTAAGGGGCAGCACCCTCTTGAACAGCAACCTCTTTCCCGGCATCCATACCAGCATCATCCTCAGGATTCTTCTCAGTATCCGCAACAGCATTCTTTTCACCAGCATTCTTTCCAGCATTTGCCCCAGCATTCTCAGAAACATCCTTTGAAGCGCTAGCATCCATTGCTCTGGCAGACTCTTCCGCAGCAGATTTGACAGGAGGCTCCACAGGATTTCCCCCGAGATCTCTTAACTTCGCCTCCCAGACCTTGATGTTCCAAGAAGGGCATTGCAAACCCAAAGCCATTGCCTCATAAGCCATTTTTAGCCTGGCCTGGAGAAGGGAGATCACGACGGAATTCTTGAGGCTTTCTCGGTATGAAGCCATGGCCTGTTCGTGTTGGAGTTGGGCTGCGTCATACTTGGCTTGAGCCTCTTGGGTGATCTTTTGGATGGCAGCTTGGTGATCCTGAGTCATGGCCTTATACTTAGCTTCATAGTGTTCCGATTTAGCGGTGGCAATTGCTGCTTGATCTGCAATGGTGGCCTTGGCCTTTTTCAGCTGGCTTTCAAGCATGACGTTGGAGCCACATGCGTCCTCGTAAAGGAAGACCAGGCGTTCAAGGCCCTGCAAGGTGATACCACAGGCATTGTTCTAAATAAACATTTCTATTAAAGTATATGATGCAGGATACAGATCAGGATACCAACCTGGTTAAGGAAGCCGGTCATAAATGTGCTGGATTCTGTGAACCCGTGGTTCTCGAATGGGAATACATGTGGTGGAGCAGAGGGTTCGACTTCCTTTCTTTTCCGGGAGCTGGAGGCCCGGGTCCGGGATGCAGGGGGAGCTTTGGGAGCAGCGGAGGTCTTCGAACTGGTGAGTTTTGGGGTAACGGATGATTTCGGATTAGATTCTTGCTGGGCTGGCTCAAGGCTGGAATAACTATCCAGTTCATCGAGTTGGAAGCCTTCGAGGTTAATAACTGGTACCGCACAAGGGAAGATGTTTTGAACTTGTTATGTTACTGTACAATAAAATAATAATCAATTCCTGAAATTATACTTACCAGACATGTTGGAACTTGATCTTTGACTTGAGCTTGTGAGTAACAGGTTAAAGGTTCTTTCACCCTCTGGAAGCTTGTAGATATCTTCTATCCTCCCTTCCGATTCAGCACTAGGAGGAGCTAGTTCTTTAAAGTTTGCTGCAAGAAAAGAAACAAAAATATCAGGATGATGGTTCAGGATAAAGGTTTGGGATATGAGTGGGGATACTCCTAAAACCCTAAGTACTACCAGAAGTCAACCATCTTTTAGGGAGTTCAAAACCCTTATCGATGGAGTCTCTTTTCACAAAGAAATATTTTCTTGTCCATTTATTCTCATTCTTGGTAGCCTTGAGAATGAGGGGGTTGCTAGAGATGGAAAAGAGGAGAAACCGGCTGGAACCATGTGACCTTAGACGGTAGGCCATCGGAAGGTCTTCAATTCATAGATCAGGCATATGGCGAGCCTTAATCTGCTCCAGAGTAATTAACACACGCCAAACCATAGGCATGATTTGGGCAAAACTAAGACCGGTAAGCTCAAAGAAGCGGGATATGAAGGGAGAAAATGGATATTGAAGCCCTAATGAAAAAGGATATGCGAAGAAGCAAACCCATTCGTCGGAGCAAAAATCCGACCGGACCTCTCGGTCGAATGGACGGAAGATTGTCCCGACGGGAAAGGCACCGGAAGATCGTAGGGCTGCGATGTCGGAATTGTCAAAAGAACACACTTCTTTAGAAGGATTCTGAAGCAAGTTTTGTTTGTGGAAGGGAGAAACCGAGTCCGCCACTTGCGATCTGGTACGAGTCGCCATGAAAGAACACAGTCGGAGAAAAGAAGAATTAAAACAAGGGAGATAGAAAGGGTAGAGAGGAAAATACCTGGTGTTCACTTGAAGATAAGGATAACTATGATAAGGATTCCCTCGGTTAATATAGGATGAATATAGGGGGTAAAGAGTAAATAATGCTTTGGAAGTTGCACCGCTGTCATTTCAAGAGTCTAGTCATATTAATTGCCTTAAGTTATGAGATGAAACTTTTGAAATATATCCGTTGGATTGGTATCCCAACCGATATATTTGGGGACAATTGTTAGGGGTCATTTTCTTATCGTATATATCCTGACCAATATCCTGCCTATGTTTGTTCATTTGTGACCAGGATGCTGGAGGAGGATATTGCTAACATCTTGGGCGATATCCTGAGGCTTATTGAATTAACCACGTGCAGGTTAAGGGCTGAGACTTGCTAACGGTCAAGGGGACTTCTTCTCCTCAAGACTCGGACGAATTTGTTGAGAGAGAGACGTTGAGCCCGAAAGACCAGGTCTACAACGTTCGAAGAAGGAATATTCGGTGGATCCCGCAAGTTTAGGATAGTTTGTTATTTTATCTTAACTATAAATAGATGGGACGGATCAGCTTAGAACACACAATTTTTCACTAACACTCTCATACACTTGCACTCTCTAGCTCATCGCAAACACCACTCTTGTATTCAAGTTTCGTTGTAACACTTAGTCGATCCCTACCACATCTTGCACTGTATCCTGATTTTTGAAGTAATTGAAGAACAAGGCAGCTGCGATTGTCAGCTCCCGAGGTTTTATGCCGGCGATCTAGATTGATCAAGGGCTTTCCTCGTACATCTCGTGTCGTTTACTTTATTTTTGCTCATCGTTTGATCATAGATACAGCTCTACATCTTGAGCCGTATCCTGAAACTATTTTTACAAATCAACTTGATTAACATATTTTCGACACTCATTTCTAGCACACTACCTCACTTAACTAATTTGATCACTTAATTACGTTGGTAATTTTTGAGCAAAACAGTTTGATTTAACAGGCCTTCTGATTCTAAATCTTCTTGATAATTAAGCATCTACTTTAGAGTTCTGAATCTTCTGATGATTAAACATCTTGTTTGATTTTAAGTGTATAGTTTGGAGTTTTCGGATAGTTAAATATTTAGTTTAACAGAGTTGAATCGTATTAGTGTAAAACCATATCAAACCTAGCGATGGTCACGAGATCAGAACCTTAACGAAATTCACAAAGTATAGTCTTATTTAGACAACACTTTGGCATTCGTTAGTTGGTTCACAAATCGATCGGACAGAATATCGTATAAGTGATTATTGGTTAAAACACCAACGTATAGAGAGAAGAATAGAAGAAATGAGCAAAGAAATATGAATACTAAGCTTCCTATTTATAGGTAAGGGATAAGTCTTGCCCCACATAGAACTTCCCTAGGTGTTATCTACCCATATACACCTTCCTCAGTTGAACCTTCCCTAGATAAAACCTTCTTTATATATTATTTTCCTTAGATAATACATACCCCATATATACCTATTTAGATATTATCTACCTCATGTACATCTTGTTGTTAAACTTTAGTTGATTAACTTTACTTAACTGTTTAACTGATTAACTTACTTAGCTGATTAATTAATCTTACTTAGCTGTTAAGTTTTACTTATCTATTAAGGTTTCTTAACCGCTAAGTTTTAATTAACCATTAAGTTTACTTAAACACTAAGTTTACTTAAGCGCTAAGTATTCTAGTTTAACAGCTCCCTGGTTATGAGTTCTAATTTCTAGATACAATGGAACTCGTATTAGCGTATTAACCTAATTCAGCTTTACTTATAATCACGAGATCATAACCCACAACGAATGACAAAGTATAGCCGTATACAGGCAGTACTTAAACATCCATTGAATCGGTTTCAATCGATTGGATAAAATATCGTACCAGTGATTAGAGTTATTACTCTAATAACGGGCAGAGTTTCGGGGTTTAGGGGTATTATTCCCAATAATTTTTGCCTGCTAGAAATTTGAGAGAGAAAGAAATGATGAATGTTTTGAAATGAAGCTGGAAGCCTCAATATATAGGCTGATTCGGGGACTCGCTCGCGCCCCGCGAGCCCCGTCTCTCTCTCTCTCGCGCCCCGCGAGGAAGTCCCATCTATGCATAGGGTTGGCAGGTCATCGAGTAGGTCTGACACGTGTGTGACACGTGGCGTAACACGTGTCTGGATTGAAATGAGTCTCTCGCGCCCCGCGAGAGATCTCCTCTATTTGGTCGCGACCCGCGACAGAATAAAAATTCATTTTTATTCTATTTTTCAAGTAGAATTTCATCGTACGTGTTTGGGATTACGATTGCGGATTATTGTGGGATTTATTTGAGGATTGTTACACCATACTAACCTGGAAATGGTTTAAACAGGATAGTGTGTGAGAATAAAGAAGATCTTCTGGTGAAAAGGAAGACCTTTAAAAGGAAAGCAGTTGTGAGTCTTCAAAGGAGAGGAAGAATGTTGCTAAAAGGGGAAAGGATATTTGCTGAAAATGAGGGGAATGTTTGCTGAAAATGAGGCTGCCGTCAAATGATCGGCAAAAGTATTCTAGGGTTTTGGCAAAATGTGCATTTATACACATGGAAGGGGCCGCACATGCAGGTGTACGGTCCATCTTATTGATCTTTTGGGATATGATGGCCCAGTATTTAAAATGGTGTGCGGCTAAGTGATCGCACAGTGGTGTGTGAGCACATTTGAAGTGTGCGACCACCAAAGTCCAAATATTTAATTTGAGGGTGTGCGGCCATTGTGCGGCTGACTTTAGGGTTTTGAAATACTTAATATTAATATTAATTAGACTATCGCATAGTATGAATTTTCATAATCAATTAAAATATATTCAAGCACTTTTATTTATTACGCATAATTACAACGTAAAAGGAATGATACAGAGTTAAAGGTGCGAGTTGTCACATTATCTCTAAGTTGAAAGAAATTTTGTCTAGAAATTTAGCAAGCAGTTGCTGAATAAACTAAGTGTTTTCATGGGGTGTCACATGGAAATGTGTTGAACTCTTGTTTGGTGTTTGGTTTCCGGTGATGATGATTTTCGAGTGGGTTTAATTTACTCAAAAACAAATATGGTTTCCTAAAGGGGCATTTGATGCAAGAGAGTGCGAAATACCAATTTTTCCCTTGAGCTAATTTAATCTGACTAAAATAATTAACTCATATTGCTTAAGAGGATATAAACTATTACATAACATACGATTTTTGACATAAACTGAAATTAAATTTTTTAAAGGGCATGTTTGATATATTTAAAGGACACAAAGTATAATGTACTCAAAACATAATATTTATAGGGTTACATATTTATTAGGAAATAAATTACTAAAAGGTAAAAACTAAAAATAATATATAATGATAACTAAAGAAATAAATTATTTAATTTAGTTTAGTTTTTACAACCGAACACTAACTACATATTCTCTAAATCAACCAATAGCAATTTGCTTAGTAATTAGTTAATTTAGTTTTTACAACCGAACACTAACTATATATTTTCTAGAGAGACGACCGTACTTACCCATACTCATATAGATATCTAAGTTGGAATGATTAAAAATTACGACATCTACATCAAATAATTATGTATAAAAAGTTAGAATGATTAAAAATTACAGGGAAGTTGCATGTGACTTACATATGCATATTTCTTGTCATGTGAGTAACATATACATAGTCATTCAAACTCCAAACACCATCTTAATTTGACATGGAAGCTTAACCCCTATCCTCTCTTTTATTTTCGATATGGGTCATGCCTTTGACTTTTATCATTTTTTGCGACTTATTTTGAATTTATTTGATTTTTAGGAACCATATTCACAATACTAATAAATTAACCTAATAATAATAATAACTTACACTTTTTGGTAAATCCCCAACTTAAATAAGAATTCAAAAAGACTAGTAAAAAGCAAATTTGGGGTATTACATGCCCAGACCCACACGACCACGTGCTTCACGTTTAGCCACGTAGTCATGTCGTTTATCATCATTGGATCATGTTATTTTCTTCGGACACACGACTAAAAAACCCCATTAATTTGGATTTTTATGCATAGTCTCCTCATATCACGAGCTAGATTTGTGTAGAATGACTAATTAGGTGAGTTTCACCAAGGAGAAGTCAACGGAGATTCGCCATTTCACCAACCGATTCATTCCCTCACCCATCCGCCAAGTAGGGTTTATTTCTTTAATTCCTTTAAAAAGAAACATGAAAGCTAGTGTTGTTATAATATTTATGATGTATTTGTTAAATTCATGGGATAACTCTTGTAGTTTTTTCTCATCTTTTTTCTTTTTCTTTTTATGAAATGGAACGAGAACCAACAATTGAATATGAATTGGGTAAACACATATGTAATAAATTGCATTTATCACATGTATAAAAATTCAACCAAATACCATAATTAAATTACATAATACATACATTTGTTTACGTGATTCTAGTAGTGTTCTACTTAAGATTGGTTTTGTATCGAATGACCACTGAATGTGTATACATTACAAATACATTGTTAATGTGTAGCAATGCAAGACCTAGATATGTTTATCTTAAGTCAGCTTGAATACCGAATATAGTACCGAAACATAAATGCTCACACTAACTTTATAGCAAAGTTGATCGCGCATTAATATATAACCAACCTTATATATTCTATGAACGACAAGTATTACTTCAATATTTCCCAAATATGCATATAAATTTAGATTATAATAACCAATTTTTAAAATCCTTTCTAAACCTTCAATATTTCCCAAATATGCACATATATTTAGGTTATATTAACCAATAATTAAAATCATTTCTAAACCATTAGATTTTTTTTTCACAACAATAACTCGAAAAACTCAAAAACTCATTGTGGGTCTAGAACCCAAAATTTAGTTAAAGAATTACAAGATTTAGTAAAGAATACTTATGAAAATTAGTTGTTAACAAAATACTTCGATTTAGTAGATACTCTAGGATATAATGAAAATTTTATCACCAATTTTGCATCCGTCACACCCCCACGGCCCCACCCACCTTTCTCTCTCTCTTTTCTTTATTTTTTTTTATATAAGTGTCAAAACTTTGACTTTTATCTTTTTAGCTAGGGGTGTTCAAAAAACTCGTGACTCGCAGCTCGCTCGAAACTCGCTCGAAAAAAGCTCGAAGAAGGCTCGGCTCGAAATTGGCTCGGTTGTAAACGAGCCAGCTCGGCTCGGCTCGGTTTGTAAACGAGCCGAGCTCGAGCTAGGCCTGTCTCGGCTCGTGAGCTGGCTCGATAAGGTTTACATCCTTCATTTTTTTGTCCCACATCGCTTAGAAAACAAAAACTAAGAGAGTAACTCCCCTATAATAGAAGGTAAAGACAATGTATAAAGTGAATTAGCTATTTATACTTGCATATTTAACCATATGGTTAAATTAAATGACAATTATGGCCCTTAGTCTATGAAGAAATTCATTTTTAAGAGCTTTTTAAGTAGTAAAATTTGCGGTTCTTTATTAGTTCGAGCTAGATCGAGCCGAGCCGAGCTAACTCGAATTTTAATCGAGTCGAGCTCGAGCCTAAGTCTCAGCTCGATTTGAAATTCGAGCTCGAGCCGAGCCAGCTCGAATCGAGTTCGAGCCGAGCTCGAGCTGGGTCTAGCTCGGCTCGACTCGGCTCGTTTACAACCCTATTTTTAGCAACTTATTTTTAAGTTATTTGACTTTTAAACACCCTATTCACAATACGAATAAATTTTAACCCAACTCCTACTTTTTATAATTCCGCTAACTATCATAAGAATTCGAAAAGACTAGTAAAAACAAATTCGGGGTGTTACATTTCTAGACCCACATGACCACGTGTTTCACGTTTAGCCATATAGTCATATCGTTTATCCTCATCGAATCATGTTTTTTTATGCAACCCATGACTCACAATCTCTTTATTTTGGGTTTTATCCATCTTCTCCTCATATCACGAGGTAGAATTGGGTGGAATGATTAACTAGGCGAGTTGCACCAAGGAGAAGTCAATGAAGATTCGCCATTTCATCACCGATTCATTCTCTCACCCATCCATTAAGTAGGGTTTATTTATTTAATCTTTTTAAAAAGAAATATGAAACCTAGTGTTTTTATACTATTTATGATGTTTTTGCAAGATTCATGGTGTAAATCTTGTAGTGTTTTCTTAAATGTACTCTATGATGTGGAACTAGAACTAACAATTGAATATGATTTGGTCAAACACATATTTAATAAATTGCATTTATTATAGATCTTTTTTTTTGAACGGCAAATTTGGATCACTGACGGTCACTGGAGTATCATCGTGCCACCAGTGGAACCACTCAATCATATCCATCTCCACTAGGCATGATGCCTATACACAAATTCAGGAGTAAACCCAATAAATATGGGAAAAACCCCACTTGTGAGAATCGAACACATTATAGATTTAATGTGTAGTTTAAGGTGGTAAATTGCACTTATCATATTAAGGATTATATCTTTAGACAACTGGTTAATTCTTTGCCCACCACATTCTTACTATTATTCTTTTTAACTGCCAAACTTTTATTAAACGAAACTTCGAACATCAACAAACTAGCAAGAAAGTAACAAAAACAACCCAAACTCAAAAACAAATGACACAACTCCGCACCATAAACCTAATAGACCCCGATCAAAAAAGCAAAGAAAAACCACAAGCCACATATAGAAACCAATTGGATGGCTAATATATGTGTTAGTATTAAATGGTTATAACTTTGGTGTGTTCAGAGTTAAGTGACGCGTAAAATACGGATGAAACGTCGTAACAGGTCAGATGCTTGGACAAATAACCACAAACGTTTTAGCCAACTCTCAAACTCAGATTCTTTTATCCTTGATCCTGACTTTGATTTTCCTTATTTTTCCTTATCTTTCTACTTTTATTTGATTTAATTCAATTATATACAACGATAATCATGGATTTTAATTCATGTATTTATTTAGGTGCAGTTTGTTTTTTAAGAGTTAAAATGTCTGCAGTCTGCGGACCACATCTGCAAACATCTGTTGAAGAAGAGGTATACCAAACCTCTACAGCCTGCAAGAAGAAGACAATTTATTTTTAAACGTATGTAGACTTCTAAAATAAATTGGTAGTGTGTACAGACGGTGGTGGTGGTGCGGGACAATGGTGGTGGGTGGTGGATGTGGAAGGTGGGTTGTGGTGGTGGACGGCGGTGGTGGGTGGTGGACGTGGACATGGGTGGTGATGGTGGACGGTGGTGGTGGGTGGTGATGGTGTTTAACCTTCGGCAGACCTTAGAAGATCTTAGAAGTGATTGGGTCAAGTCTTCACCAAAAAAAAGCTCGTGTAGACGTTTTTTAATGAAAGGTATTCAGAAAAACAAACAGTCTACAGATGGCAATGTCTGCGCATAGTGTGTGCGGCACAGACAGAAGAGTCTGCGCAGAACTTAAAAAAAAAAAAGACACCACCTTAGTTGTCAAATTTACATTCTATCAGTATTTTTTAAGAATATTTTTAGAATAAAAATGAGTGTTTTGATGTAATGTTTTGAAATTCAGACAAAAAGTTTATTGTAATTGTGAGTATGTACTTCGACCTATTTTTCGTCAAGGGTTATAGAAAAGACTGGAAATTATCGTATATATCTTTGGATTCTCTCTTTCTATATGCTTATCTACAAAAATGGAAAATAACTTATAAAAAGATAAATAAATTATGATTTATTGTATAGTGAAAGAGTTTCGCCACTTATTGACATACATGGAACATAACTTAAAAAAGATAAATAATATTATATAGTGAAAGAGTTTCACCACTTATTGACATAAAACATATCCCCTAACCCCCCAACCAAGACAATAAACATGACATGCTTTACATTATTAAAATACCATAATCACAATAACATAACATGAAACTTTGGTTCACCATGATCTTCACACTATAACATCCGATTTCCTACCACCAAGTTGTGAAAACGAAGGCGGAGAAGAAGACGACGACTTATTAAAGAACTCAATGCAGTCAGAGATGGCTTCATCGTAATGGGTGCTTGAAGAATAATAAGAAGAAGAGTTGTACGAAGTCCTCGGAGGATCTGGACGATCACATGATCGCCTTCCTAAGCCTGACAAACCACCACATGATTTTGATTTCACCTTGGAAGACGGCATTGCAAACACAAGCTTCATAAGAATCCGACGAAAGCGATTGAAGACCTTCATGGCTGAGAAGTTTGGTGTTTGAAGAGATTGAGGTTGAGTTTGTTGTGGATGAAGCCTTTGTATATGTATGACAAAGTTGTCCGTTTGAGAAGTAAACATGTCTTAGGTGTCGTAACTGTCTCCGGGAGATGTATTGTTATTATGGGTGTCACAAGGTATTTGTATAAAAAGAATGAGATACTGGTTTTATTGTATGAGATATAATCATGAGAATATCAACAAAAGAATGTAATCAAGTGCTTTCTTGTCTCTAAACATGTGCCCAAATCATGCTTCTTGGCCTATCCTTCCTAAACAATCCTAAACAAACCGTACTTTATCTTTCCAAACATATGAAAACATTATTCATGTTTTTAGTCCATTTTTACAAATTACATATTAAAATAATGATATTTATATATTATATATAATAAAATGTATTCTATTTTTTGTTTGTTCAAGGATATTTCAGTCCATTTCATCAAAAATAATGAAATTGATATAATTTATATGGTTATGGTAGCTTATAATTATATTTTTTTTGTTTAAAAACAAATTATGGTAGTATAATCTTATAATTATAATTTTTTTGTTTTCAAATAATGTATATAACAAATGTTTAAAATCAAATAATGTGTATAAGAAATGTTGTCCTTTTAGTCTATTTTTTCATATGCTAATAAAGTATATGGGCTTTGCACCTATAAAAAAATATATTTAAGTTTAGAACCAAATAATGTGTTTGAAACTGTCTTTTTGTCTATTTTTTTCATATGGTAAAAAACTTTGCACCTATAAAAATATATTCAAGTGTATAAACAAAAAATGTGTTAGAAACGGCCTTTTTGGTCTAATTTTCATATGATAATAAAGTATACGGGCTTTGCACCTATAAAAATATATCTTAACGTATAATTAACCAAATAATGTGTGTTAGAAACGTTGTCTTTTTAGTCTATTTTTCATATGTTAGTTAAGTACACGCGAGCTTAACGCCTATAAAATATATATTTTTAAATATATAAACAAATAACGTGTGTTAGAAACGTTGTCTTTTTAATCTAATTTCATATGCAAATTAAGTACACTAGCTTAATGTCGTAAATAATTAAAGATACTTATGAGAAATAATTAAGAATTGCAAGATAATTCCCCCACGCTTGCAAGTCCCAATCCCCATTAGGCCTCATCGTATATCCCACAATATGACTTGAAAGAATACCGTACACTATTAACCTACGCAATTCCACAACTTATTATGCACCTTCAACAACTCTAGTCTATAAATTTCACATAAACTTCTTCTTCTACAGGTTCAGTAGTTACATATACAATTACACTCTACGTAATTTGGCACACAATTTTGTATTATGATATAACCATCTTGAAAGAATCAATCCAATACACACACCTTATGTGAACACATAATATAAATTTCCACTTTCAAAGTTGAATATACCATGATATAAAGAGGATTCATTCCGTTGGTTAAAGTATAGTTGTGAGACTTGATTGGGAAAGATGAAGAGATTTTAATGTCCGTGATATAATTATGTAATGTTTTTTGTTTGTTTGGGATTTCTTGTTGGATCAGTTTTGTTCTAAACATAATGGAAAACATGAAAACGTACCTGTCACCGCAGACAGTGCAGAGGAGAATCAAGTGATGGAAGAAGCCATGGAGTTCGACATCTTTGTCAAGGTGATATGGTTCCTCCTTAGGGTGCTGACTGATGATGGTGATTGTGAAACCGATAAGGGAGATCGGTTATGGAGAGGAGGTCGATTATGATTTTATGCTTATTAGGTTATCTGTCTAAGTGTGTAACCTTTTAACCTCTACATAAGTCTCCTTATATAAGCACCCAAGAGGAAACCCAATTAGTTAATAAGGGTAATATGGTCCATCAACAATTACCAACTAATTATTTAATATGTTATTATATATTTTGATCTATATAATGTAAATGATTATAATGGCTACTAGATTAAATATTAAACATAATATATTTAATCTTACATTCTCCCACTTAGCCGAGTAATCATTTACTATGAGTATTAGATAAGCCTAATCAGGAGTTAACACTCATTTTAGCCTTAAACAAGTACTATAGCAGAGAAATACAGCTGTTGAATCATTATGCGACTCAGGACCCCCATTAGTTATACTATAGCCTTAATTTAAAACATAATCGTCATAATCAAAATACGCATAAGCCCTTTGTTTGATTTGTAACTTTATTTGTCTATATGCCATTATACCGGTTGAACATATTCTAAGAGACATACTGTAACATCCCAAAAACGGGTTTGGTAATCAAACCACGTTAATAGTAAAGCTGGGTAAAATACCGTTAGTGGAAAAAAGATTAACCCGATAAAGTCACCCCGAAAATATAAAACTTTATATTATAATTATAAAGTATAAATAAACAAGAATTTACTAACTAGGAATTTTAACCTAGTTAGCTAATTTCTAGAAGTAACTTATAATAGGGTTAAAAACAACCAAACTTTATGATAAACAAAAGTAGAGGGGCTTATCTTGTAAAATCTGAAACTTAATTGATAAAAAAATAATAATAACAAGGACCAAACACACAAAAGTGTGCCTGGTCGTACATGGGACGCAGGGGGCGACCAGAGCTCCTCACCTTGCCCTAGTTCATCACATAATTCACAAAATTGAGGGCTCAAATCAAGCTGAAATCGAAAATCGAGCATAGATTATTGATCCTCATCACAAGAGGATTACAAGGTATGTAAAATTTGATGAAAACTCTCAACTCGAAATTCTCATGAAATTGGGAAAATCTGAAATTCATGGTTGCATGTTTGTTTTATGATGATTTAGGAACAATATAGTGTCTAGGGACAAACCCTAGACAAATACAAGTTGAAATCATGTGAAATTTTAGTAAAATCCATGAACACCAATGTAGGTGATTAGTGGGTTATGTAGAACTTGATGAACACTAGGATTTCAAATGTTGTTCAAGTGTAATTTGATATTTATGAAGCGATTTCTGATTTAATGATGTTAACCTTTATATAAAATAGACCGATTGACGTTAAATTTGGCTATATGACAAGTTATGAACTTGAATATGAATCATGTAAATTTCTGCCATAAGGTGTTTGTTAAAACGCCTAAGAGAAAGCTAAGATGTTAAGTTTCGAATAAAAACGCATATTCGAATGACATTGTGAAATATGCGTTATACGTCATGAATGGAGTTCTAAACACATTGTTGATTAAACTCTATAGACAAATGAGTCGAGTTTTCAAGCGGACAAACCAGAGTGGACATGCACTTGAAGGGAACGCTCTAA
>JARYGA010023364.1:0-85218 GCA_030545235.1 Helianthus tuberosus
CGGCCCTGTTTTTACAACACCAACCAGCAAGAGACGCGGTAAGTCTTGTAAATCTGTTAGATTTCAAAATCATTTTGACTTTTACAGTTTGATTTCCAGTAAACCTGATTTTGTGCTTTCTGTTAACATTAAAAACTATTATGAATATGAATATATGATTACGTTATTTTATGGGGGAAGTGAATATAAAGAGGATTCCTCTTTGCTGCTCTTGTTTAATTTAGCGGTTCAAACTGCGTGTGACAGTTTCGATACATTTTTTGGTTAATGGGTTGATTTTGGTTTTTTTAATGGGCCAAATTTAAATATTAGCTAAACTAAAGATATATGAAACATTCCGGAAGTTGCTAAATTGTAGTAAAATTCATATAACCACCTAAATTTATTTTGTTCAAATAGCTAGATTAGTATTGTAATAATGTAAAAAAGCCATTTTCGTCCCTGAGGTTTGGCCATCTTTAAGTTAACAAAAAAGACGGAAATACCCTTGACTTAATGGAGAAAAATGTATGGAGTTAACGAGGCTGATGAAAATGACAAGATTTCAAACCTTTTGGATCTAGATGCGGAAAAACAAACCTTTGGATGAATTGATGAAAGTCGCAAAACTGGCCAAACCGCAGGGACGAAAATGGCATTTTCATCTTTTTGTAATGACAATTAACGCATTAAATTTCTGTAATACTCAAAAGGAAAAGACAAAAAGTGTTTTGACCCATCTATTTGTAATGATAATTAACGAACTAATTTCTGTAATACTCCAAAGGAAAAGACAAAAAGTGTTTTGACCCATCTATAAAGTTACCTCTTTTTACTCGTGCTCGTGACTTGATGATTTTGTCATATTTATGTCAAATTGTTGTTTTTCAATTTCTTTGTCCATTAATTTGTATGAACATCACCTTTTTATAACCTTTTTAGCAGGCTTTGGAGCGATGTTATCAAGTGATCCATCAAACTCAACGTTATCTGTTTTCTCTGCAATGCCAACGTCCCTCCTGTCAGTGAAAACGTTCACATTAGCTGAGCTGGACAAGGCTACTGAAAAGTTCAGTTCAAGAAAAATATTGGGTGAAGGGGGGTTCGGGTGTGTATATCATGGGATAATTGAAGATGGAAGTGAAGTTGCTGTGAAATTGCTTAATAGAGATAATAATCAAAACGGAGATCGTGAGTTCATCGCAGAAGTCGAGATGCTAAGCCGGTTACACCATCGTAACCTTGTTAAACTCATCGGTATCTGCATTGAAGGAAGGACACGGTGCTTGGTTTATGAGCTTGTTCCAAATGGCAGCGTCGAGTCTCATTTGCATGGTATGACAATTCTCCAAAACAGTTTATTTATCTTGTATTTTATCTCAAATGGATCAAATAATATTATTGGTAGTTAAACGGGAAATGGGTGAGTTTGGTTGAAAATAGGATAAAGTATGATTTTAATGCAAGTAATTATCTAAATTGGTTTATTCAAGTAATCAAATTATTGTAATTGTTTTGTTATTGTAATCATAATTCATGTATTAATTATTTGTATATATTTAAAAAAAGTCAATAAAGTGTTTGTGGGTCGACACAACCAGACCCAGCCCCCTTGACCTTTTTCAACACTGACCCATATTTTGACCAGTTAGGCTGTCACCCAATCATATCACCTTGTATTATATCACAAGTTGTATATCTCTATATGTTATTCTCAAACCCCTTGACCTTTTTCAACATTGACCCATTTGACTGGATAGGCTGTCACCCAATTGTATCACCTTGTATATATCTATATTTTATTCTCAGAACTTCAAAATTTCATATTCACATGGGATCTAGTGAAATACACAGGCAACCAAATTCTCCACCTAATTCTTATTTTACAAGTTTCTTGGATACATTATAGAGTAAACTTCCATTTTGCTCCCTGTAGTTTGGTCATTTTAACGGTTTAGCCCCAATCCTTTAAAAATAGCCATTTTACTCCCTGATCTATGAAGTCCATCACGATTTCACTCCCCGCCCCAAACAACATCCATTTTAAACGTTAAAAATTGTCACGTGCATAACACATGATGGACAATTATGACCATAACTAGACCAAAACCTAGACTGAAACATGACAGTTTTTAACGTTTAAAATGGATGCCGTTTGGGGCGGGGTGTGAAATCGTGATGGGCTTCATAGATCGAGGAGTAAAATGACTATTTTTAAAGGATTGGGGCAAAACCGTTAAAACGACCAAACCACAGGGAGCAAAATGAAAGTTTACTCTACAATATATATATATATATATATATATATGTGTGTGTGTGTGTGTGTGTGTGTGTGTGTCCATAACTCCATATGTATCTGATAAGGGACTGCAAAGTAGAGGTGACAAACTTGGCTGGTTGGGTGGGTTGAGTGATGATTAAAAGCAGGTAATTTTTTTGGTGCGGGTCAAAACGGGTTGGGTTGACCCAATACCCCCATTATTTTACTAATAATATGATTTTTTGAATAAAAGTTTAGGCGGTTTAATGCATTAAAATGTACAAGTGCAACAAAAGAACTCTCTCCCTCCAACATAATCAAATTACTGTAACACCCTTCTATGATTAAGAAACTTTTGCAACTATAATTTAAAGATCAATGTGTGGACATGCTAGGTGTGGATAAGCAAAAAGGACCACTTGACTGGGATGCACGATTAAAGATTGCGCTTGGGGCAGCAAGAGGATTGGCTTATCTTCATGAAGATTCAAATCCCCGTGTAATTCATCGTGATTTTAAGGCCAGTAATGTTCTGCTAGAAGACGATTTTACCCCTAAGGTATCAGATTTCGGGTTGGCAAGAGAAGCTACAGAAGGAAGTAGTCATATTTCTACGCGTGTCATGGGAACTTTCGGGTATGTAAATGAACCGAACAAACACGAACATAGGCATGCTGTTCGTGTTCGTTCATTTAACTTTAACCAAACACAAACATATAATAGAACACGTTTTTTTGTTCATGTTCGGTTATTAAGAAAATGGGCATGTTCGTGTTTGTTTATGTTCGTGACTTTGTTCGTTTATAACCTAAACGAACAGTTCACCAACGTAAATGAACTTAAATGAACATAATTTAACAAACAATAAACAATACAACTGAACATAATTGAAGAAGCATTAATGAAACACAAATTAACATAATTTACTACACATAAACGGACATAAAGTAATTTTTAATATATATTGGTGATTAATTACGATAAATCCCATTGGAAAAACCATTTTTATTACTAGAAAGCCCAATTACCAATTAGTGTTATGTAGTTAAAAAGTTCAACCAAGTTTTAAAAGTGTTCTAATTAGGCCACTCGTATCGTTTTTGTCCCAATTAGATAACATTCAAATCGAGCCATGTCCTTTTTTCCATGTGTCAAGAAAAAAATGGAGCATAAGATGCTTGAGTCGGATTATTTTAATATAGGAAATTATATTTATTAAAAATAGAAACACTTTAATTACATTGAAAATTAAAAGAACAAGTTAAAATCCACGTCATCACTCGATGTTAGCATCAAATAAAAGGGAAAAAGAAACAAAAATCCACATCACCATGGTTACCTATGAAATGGATGAAAAAACCCTTAATTTTAATGAAAAATGAATGTTGAGTGACCTCATTTGAAAACTTTTGAAACTTGAGTGACTTAATTGGAACACTTCTAAAACTTGGTTACTATTCTACAAAGTTACCCCTTTATATAAATATAACTACTTATGTATTTAAATTGAAACGAACATAAACGAACAAACATAAACAAATGTAAAGAACATAAACGAACACAAATGAAACGAACAAAACGTGTGTTCATGTTCGTTCGTTTAATCAGATGAACAAAAATTGTGTTCATGTTCGTTCATTTATTCAATAAACGAACATAAACGAACTTCCCGTCGAACAAGTTCATGAACAGTGCATGAACGTTCGATTCGTTTACAGGCCTAAATATGCCGACTCAATTTACTCAATATATGTTCGGAAAATGCTAATCATGAAATTTATCGAAATGGGGTCCACTATGAAAATGAAAAACTTATTGCATTGACCATAGTCACCATACCGAGACGGCCATTCATGAATTGCCACCTGTACTATTGATAGTCTTCTACCACATTATGAATGATCAGTTATCTTACAATTACTTAAAATCTCTGTATCTCATTTGCAGTTATGTGGCACCGGAGTATGCAATGACAGGTCACCTACTAGTGAAAAGTGACGTTTATAGTTACGGGGTCGTGCTATTAGAGCTTCTATCGGGACGAAAACCCGTTGACATGGCACAACCTCCCGGCGAAGAAAACCTCGTGACATGGGCCCGCCCGCTTCTCACAAGCAGAGAAGGTCTACAACAGCTCGTGGACCCCAGTTTATCCGGGACCTACGACTTCGATGACATGGCAAAAGTAGCTGCAATAGCTTCCATGTGCGTACACCCGGAGGTCACACAAAGACCATTCATGGGTGAAGTTGTTCAAGCGTTAAAGCTCATATACAACGACAAAGATGAAGCATGTGGTGACAACTCTACTCAAAGAGATTCTTCAGTGGTTGACTCAGACTTCAAGGGGGACCACGCCCCGTCAGACAGCAGTTGGTGGAATGCTGGTGGTGGGGCCACCCCACGATTGACTTTCGGTCAGGCTTCATCATTTATAACAATGGACTACAGCTCGGGCCCGCTTGAAGATTTGGAAAACAGAGCGTTTTCAGCTTCGAGTTTCGATAACAGGGTCGGGGTTGCGTTGCCTATTAGTCACGGGAACAGGTCGGGCCCGCTTAGGACGGTTAGGAGCAAACCATTGTTTTATAGGTCAAAGGGAAGTATGAGTGAACACGGTGGACTGCTGTCAAAGCCTTTCTGGAGTGAAGCTTCGTTCTAGCGGGGGGAAATGAGTGTTGATTTTGAAGTGTACAGAAGCGATCGATGAAGTTTAGAAAGTGATCTGGAATTGGGTTTGATTTTAGGGTTTGTTGTATGATGTTTGATGATTATAAATTGGGGTAAAATGAGGGATTGTAGTTTTTGACAATCTTGATTTAATTATATTACAATTGGAAGATGGATAGTATAGTCGTTGTGATGTATATGTTCATATCTGCTCAGTTCTTCGTCATCTTTGTTTTCCATAAGTTAAGTCATTAGCCATATTTTTCAAAGTAACATTTTTTTTGGTTCCCTTTTAGAAACGGTTTTATTTTATTTATCTTTATCATTTTATTTTATTTCTCATTATTCTAATTATAAAAAAAAAAAAAAAAAAAAAAAATTATATTTACCCAACCTGTGAAGACAATTTACACCTATGTATGTATAATCATGTATAGATAGGTGAGACATCTTGTTTTTTTAAAGACAAAACTTTTATATAAATGTATATAAAACGAGTCAGCGGGCAATGACCTTACGGGAGGTCATGGGTTCGTGTTTTGTCTAGAGCAAAATGCTCTGGGGTTGAACAAGAGGTTTTACTATAATGGGCCTTCATGTGGGTTTCTTCTGGAATGGTGACGGATCAGGTAACCGGACAATTACATCGAATGTGAAAATGGCACACAGGTGAGACATGTTATTGGTTGATGGGATGTGAAACTTGAAATTTGAAAAGTAAAAAGCCACTAGTGACAGTTACGAAATCTTGATGGTGGACCCCGTTCACTCTCCACTAAACAGAATAAACGGCCACTACATAACATGCATCATCCCCCTTCCCCTATCCAGATCAATCATATCAAAATCAATTAGAGTCGCCGTACGCAATCATTGTGTTATTCACGCGTCAATGGCTCCCACATTCTACACCACTGCCATGATGCTCCCGACCTATATCCTCGTTCCCTCACGTATCCTCTCCACTCCCCTAACCACCACACACAGGTCACTCACTCTCTTCACTCTTTTTCTCTTATTCAATTCCCTTTGTTGTTATTATTATTTGAATTGTTAAAGTGTGTGTATGTTTATGTGTGATTGTGGTATTTCAGTGTGCGGAGATTTAGGGCTAAAATGTCGTCGGAGACGGTGACGCAGGTTGAGAGTCCTACCGTGGTATGTGTTTATTATCGTGTTGTTGAATTGTGTAATTTTGATTGAGGTTGTAGAATTAGGTCAAAATAGGATGGTAAACCTGATTATGTGTGAGGATTGGTGATGTGTGTGACTGAAAGTGAAATGTTGTTGTGTGTGTAATTGCAGCTTGGATTTGGTGGAGTGGGAGTGGATCTTTTGGCTACTGTGGCGGAGTTTCCTAAACCGGATGATAAGATCCGAAGCACTAGCTTGAAGGTACTCACTGTAGATGATGTGTAAATGGATTATCAATATTTCAAAAGTTTGTGAATCATTTATGTCAATCATTGGTGAGGTATTCAGTGGTCAAGAGTATATCTATGTGAAATTGTTGACTGATTTTTTGTATTTGGATGTTTAAAACTAAGAGGTAAAGAATGTTTGAAATGTTTCCTGTAACTATGTAATGAACTGTTGTGTGTGGTGTAGAGTATATCAACACCTTAGGGGTTTCTCTGAGGGGTTTAAATTGGGGATCTATTGTGCGAGGGGGCTCTGTAGCGCGGACCCGGTTAAGATAACGTATGCTAGACCTCCCGACATTCGCTAATAATTCACCCCTTTCAAAAAAAAGAGTATATCAACACCTCAAGCTTATCCTAACCACTATGATTGAAGAATTGCCTTGCGATCAATGATCGTATTGTTTTTTGCTTGCCCTTTCCGTTTACTTTTCTTATTTGATCGAGAATTTACACTTATATATATCACCAGCAAGTTGTCATTAGCTGTTATTGTAAGAAAATTGATTAGCGGTCTTCTATAGTGGCCCCTTACTCAAAATGAAAGGGTTACTTTTGGTGATGTGAAATATGTTTAGCAAATCCGACCTTTTGTATTTGCACATCCTATTACTATCATTGTCGTAGAAGTTATTGGAATATCTTTCAAAAATTATACCATCATATAATTTACACACTTATCACTCGTTAATAGGTACAAGGAGGCGGTAATGCAGGAAATGCTCTAACTTGTGCAGCACGTTTAGGATTGAACGCAAGGTTAATATCCAAGGTATGCATGCAATATGCTTAGTGAATTGGCATTAGAACTATACATATATCTAAGTTTCTTCACTGACTTATTATGAAGGGTTTTGATGTTTTCATATATTACGTTAGGTTGCCAATGATGCTCAAGGGAGAGGAATATTGGAGGAATTAAAAGCTGATGGTGTAGATGTATCTTTTTTTGTGGTAATGACCATGTATAAAATACATATCTTTCAACATTCTTCCTTTTGCGTACATTAACTTACAGTTTTCTGTTTGCAGGTTTCTGAAGAGGGAAATTCACCGTTTACTTATGTGATTGTGGACAATCAAACGTAAGCATCTCTTCTCATATAGTTACTACTGTGAAGGATATATTTGGTTTGACTATACGGTTGACTATATTCTGCTAACAGAAACCATTGCGAACTTGTTCCTATACAGACTATCATAGAATATTGTTCAGTTTTGCAGTTTGCGTTATGTAAAATTAACCACGTAATTTTCGAAAACCGTTTCAACGCTTGTAGTGAGTTGCATCCAAACCTGCATAACATAAAAGTTTGTTTTCATTTATAATATGGTTTACCGGTTTATATGTATAATGTATCCAGGAAAACTCGAACTTGTATTCATACTCCAGGCTCACCTCCAATGGTTCCTGATGACATCTCGAATGCAACTATGTTAGCTGCATTGGCTGGTGTAAAACTTGTTTATTTTGATGTACGCTTGCCTGAAACTGCTCTACTTTTTGCACATGAGGTAAATATTAGGCGATTTATAGTTAATAACGAGTCTTAAAACGCAAATCCAAACATCCCATAATAATTTCTGTTTTAATTGGAAATTAACCATCCCTGTTGAATGTCACCAGTGCAGGCAAATCGAAGAAAAATACCTATTTTAATTGATGCTGAAAGACCAAGGGAAGGACTGGATGATCTTTTAAATTTATCAGATTACGTTGTGTGTTCCGCAAAATTTCCTCAGGCAAGCTGCTGATGCTTTCAAATTTAACCTTTTTGATCCTTACTTCTCTCGGGTTTATTGCTAGTATAATTCTATGTGATCAACTAGGCAGTTAATATTGCCGATATATCACCGATATATTGGTTATCGGTCCCCTGGTGAGATATCGATGCAAAATATCAGTACCGATATTATCGGCGATATTGACCGATATATCTCCGTTGTTTTGTTTTGTGCCAATCTGAAAAACAAATGTCAAAACTAAAAAGTTTTACAAAATTGGAATTAAAATTGGTATATGAGGGTCACACAACAACTATAAAAGATAAAAGAGTAAATTCCTTTTTTGAGTCCCATCATCCTAGTGCAATGGTCGATGACAACTTCATCATAATTTATCTCATGGTACTTCCTAGAACTTTAGGACAACATTACAGATGACAAAAAAAAATTAGTATAGTGCATTAGTGCTACAGATGCTCTCTCCCTTTCATGGGTATTAGCATAATAAAAACGTATTCAGCCACCCTAAAACTTGCCTGAAGAATATTAATTTTAAGACTTTTAACAACTCCTGCACCACCTAATGTTAAAAAATAAAAGACATTGACATTTAAATGTTAAAATAGGTTTTGGTTAAGACGGTCTTTTTTTACTACTGATCGAAGCAGGTTAGGACAAAAACTTGTTGCCCATTAATAATTATTCAGTGCCTTAGTTGTGATTATGAAAAAAAAATTCAATAATAAACTGAATCTTACATTAAAATGCGTTGAAGGTTGTACACATTAAAATTAAAATTTTTGCCACTATCAAGTTTCAGCCCATTACCGTTTTAGTTAAACGTTTAACTTGACCTGTTTGAGAAAAAAAACACAACCCAAATCGACCCAATAAGAAGATAACAGGTCACACTTACGTGACATTGTACTCTTCATCGGTGTTTCCACGGATTATAACAAATTTGAAAACATCATATTGGTGTAACCAGGTAAGCTTGGGTATATTGAAATCATCAGT
This sequence comes from Helianthus tuberosus, assembly GCA_030545235.1. Classification (NCBI taxonomy): domain Eukaryota; kingdom Viridiplantae; phylum Streptophyta; class Magnoliopsida; order Asterales; family Asteraceae; genus Helianthus; species Helianthus tuberosus. The sequence goes on from JARYGA010023364.1 coordinate 9,073, forward strand.
TTTGATAACCATATGGACATGAATCTTGAGAAAGACAAAGGTTGCTAAGCTATCAGGTTATTCAACACACAATCTTTATTAAAATAATGAAAAGTATGAATCAATATAACAAACTTACCATGAAGAGAATGAACAAAATTATTGCCGCATGATGCTGTTAGGGGTTTGAGGCTTGAGAGATGTATACGGTGAGAAAGAAACAAATAGGATAGGTTATTGAATTAATAATAAGAATTTGTATTACATTAGATTAAATATTATTATTATTTGTATTAGATATACCATATAATATAATGATAACGATGATAAGAGTTGGATTTGATTTATTAGTTTAAAAAAATAACAATACCAAACAACATAAATATGGGAAATTTATCGTAACCAGTACCCCATTGACTTTCTTTTAATTAAATTAATAATGATTTACGTAAATTTATTTGTTAACACAAATCAGTTTTTATTTTTTCTAAATGAATTTAGTGAATTTATTAGATTAGATTAAATATTATTATTATTATTATTATTATTATTATTATTATTATTATTATTATTAGTATTAGATTAGATTACAAATTACTTAATATTATTATTATTTGTATTAGATTAGATTAAATATTATTATTAGTATTATTAATAATTTTAATCAATTGAATGAGAGAATGACAAGTGTCCCAAAACAGGTTTCTTTTATTATATAGTATAGATTCTGCATGATATTAAAATTACCGATATCCCACCGCGATTACCGATATCTCAAAGATCAGTCCTTGACCGATATCTGGTTGTTTACCACCTTAACTGCTTAGGTGATCAATTGAAGTTCTGATACCGGAAATGTACTTTTTTTTTTTTTTTTAAATTGTTTTTAGTTTAATTACTTTTTTCAGACATGGACTGGAGCACCAACGGTTCCAAGTGCACTTGTTTCAATGCTTTTAAGGCTGCCTAAGGTCAAGTTTGTGATTGTTACTTTAGGTGCAGATGGTTGTATAATGCTTCAGAGAAGCGTGGAAGGTGTGTATATCAATTATTATATATTTTGTAGTAATTAGTAAAGTAGTATTCATTACAGTATAACACGGCTTTTGATATAAAATTTTATTTCCAGGAGAGAGTGTTCAAGCTGAAGAAATAGATGCAGATGATTTAGTAGAGAAATTAAAGTGCCAATCGGACAGTAGCACCGCTACACCATCATGCGTTTCATCGGTAGTTACAGCCTTAACTATTATATATCCCATTTCTATTCTACAAATATCGTGTGTGTCTACTTGTTCTTGTTGTATGCGCATCTTATTTTGCGACCCATTTATTTATCAAGTGGGTTGATTTGGGTTGTGTTTTATCTCAAATGGGTCAAATACAATGTTTTAGTTAGGGCCATCGGGGGGCAAAAGTAAAAGTGCACTAATTTTAACGTTATTTTACTAATTTCGTGAAAATAACGTTAAAAGTGGAGGACGGTTAATCATGCATCATGTGGTGGCGTTGATAGCTGAAAGACAAAAGGGTACATGCACTAATCGGTCTTTGTCCCGATTGCCGAGTGTTATGTGCCTTATGTCCAAGGCTTGATGCAAAACTACTATCGAGCCGGGGGTCTCACTGGAAGCAGCCTCTCTATTCCTACGGGGTAGAGGTAAGGCTGTCTACATCTTACCCTCCTCAGACCCTACCTTTGCTTTGCTATTGATGGGATTTACTGAGTATGATGATGATGATGACAATGTTTTAGTTAGGGGTGTGAATTTCTGACACAAACCTAACACGAAATTCCTGATTTTGGGTTTTAGTCTAAACGGGTTCATGTCAGTTTCAGGTTGAACCTGCGAACCCGTTTAGCTTAATGGGTCGGGTTCGCGGTCGGGTTGGCAGATTGGCCTGTTTAACCCATTTATATTATATTATATTTTTTTACAATATATTTTATGTCATAAATTTAATTGGGTGTATTTTATGCCATAATTATAACTTAAAAAGAGAAATTTACATAAGATTTTATAATTTAAATATAATTATATTATATACATTTGTGTTTTTTTTGTAAGTTTTAATTTTGATATATTAATTTGCAGGAAAAAATCAAAAATAAAAAAATTCGGGTTGAACGGGTCGTGTTCGGGTCAACCTGCGAATATTCGTGTTCGGGTTCGTATGTATGACATGATTTTCGGGTCCGGGTCGTGTTTGGGTTCGTCTAAAATTTCCGGGTTTGGTCGGGTTGAACTTGCCAACCCGCGAACATGACCCGTTTAGCACCCTTAGTTTTAGCTAACAGAGGAGCATGTATCAGGTTGAAAGTCGCCCAACGTCTACTTTCAATGCATGCGGCTTCTTAAATCTTTTAGTTCAAGATTTTGATTATTATATAAAAAATTTTATAATCAGAAATGGACAAAGAAGTGCTTGTGGGTCAACCCGACTAAAACACGGCATTTTCAACTCGTCTCCTAACCCGCCCAACTTACTCTAATTATAACTGTGTAACAATTTTCTTAGTAAGCTGTAAGTAGTACAACTGAAATTCATACTCTATTCGAGAAAAAAATTTAATAATTATTACGATAATGGTGGTGCACAATTTACTTTTTGCTTCAGGATGTTACAAGATTGCATGCAAAGGGGGTTGGGACCTTGTGTGGGAAGTTGTTTCTGGGTACAGCTGAAAAGATACCACAGTCGGAGCTCGTGGATACAACAGGTGCTGGCGATGCATTTATAGGAGCTGTCTTGTATGGTGCGTGTTTATAATCAGTTCATTTCATCACTTTTTATTTATTTATTTTTTGCGTAAAATGCCATTTTCATCCCTGAGGTTTGGCCAGTTTTGCGATTTTCGTCCAAAGGTTTGTTTTTCCGCATCTGGATCCAAAAGGTTTAAAATCTTGCCATTTTCATCCGGCTCGTTAACTTCATCCATTTTTCTCCATTAAGTCAGAGGTAATTCTGTCTTTTTTTGCTAACTTAAAGGGCGATTCGGTCTTTTTCACGTTATGTAAAAAGACCGAATACCCCTGAAAAAGACATAATTGCCCTTTAAGTTAACAAAAAAAGGCGGAAATACCCCTGACTAAATGGAGAACAATGGATGGAGTTAATGAGCCGGGTGAAAATGGCAAGATTTCAAACCTTTTGGATCCAGTTGAGGAAAAACAAACCTTTGGACGAAAGTCACGAAACTGGCCAAACCTCAGGGACAAAAATGGCATTTTACTCTTTTTTTATTGTAAACTACTGTTGTTAAAAATAAAGACATTTATGATAAAATAGATGGGAAAAACTATGTCAAATTTAACATCATGAAGGCTAAGGTTTTAATTTCCAAAAGGTCAAACGTGAATTGGTTTATGAAATGAAGGAACTTAGATGATAACAAAGCTAATCACCAAGTGTCCCAAGCAGTTGATAATGACAACTCTTATTGTTCATGTTATTTGTAGGTATTTGCACCAACAAGCCACCAAAGCAGATGTTACCTTTTGCAGCTCAAGTGGTTAGTACATTCAAGTTTTTGGTTGTAGAAATTAACAGTTGTCATCAGGTGTTTTGTTTGGGATAATGCTATATAGGCCAACCAAATATTGAAAATGTCGAACCATTTTTTTTGTGTGCTTGGTAGTTTAAAAGAAAAGGTAAACATCATTTAATATTTTGATAATAACCAAGTCTCATAATTGGTCATTCTAGCATTCTAAATTTGGCTTCAAATGAGTCAAGCGGGAGCTCAAGCTCGACTACATATCATATATATGTGTATATATAATATTTTTGATAATCAAACTTATTTTTAAGTATATGTAAAAACTATTTTAGACAATACAACTCATTTCAGTTATATAATTTTTTAACAAACCTTGATCCGAAGTCAATAGCTCCGTTTAGATAAAGTTAAATAACAATAAACCAACAATAACATCAGTTAAAATTTCCAATTTCCTATTACAAAAGTCTCGAAAAGTTTGATAAGAGCTAAGGCTTGGATCTTTATATAATCAAGCTTGATTTTATGCTCAAACTTGCTAAAAGTTCAAATTGAACAAGCTTGAGCCTGAGTTGAGCTCAAGTTGCTCGAGTTAAAGCTCGTCTCATTTGCAGCCCTACTAAGGTCCATATTGGAGTTCACTACATCTCAAATATGTTCTCATTAATGTTCTTTCTGTATAAATTATTACAGGCAGCTATCGCGTGCCGAGATTTAGGAGCTCGTGCTGGTCTTCCACGTCTCACAGATCCTCGCTTAGCACCTTTATCATAGTAACAATTTCATTGTTTCCTTGTTATTTCTTGCTCAATATTCTGGCATCTATTTCAATTTATAGTTAATTTAAATTGCATCGCTGCATTCGTAGTTGTACATATACACCGGGAACAATAAAATCATGCTAGATCCAATGTTTCCTAGATGTGAATGATAACTTGACTTGATTTTTTTTTGTCATAATTCTTGAATCCCATTTGTTGGTTTTGGTGCTCTAAACTAATGGTTTGAGTATACATATAAAATACACAATCTAACCCTCATTGTTTAATCAAACGTTGTGCATGTAGAAGAACCCTTTATCAGCATTGTGTTGTAAAACGACGACCTACTAGCTATGTATAGAGAATAATGGGAGAATGGGAGAATGGGAGATGGATTTCTTATTGATTGATTTCAACATCATATACAAATGCCATTATATATAGGCTCTTACATTAGTACAATAGTAACTAAAGAGATAGGAGTTATAGAGGTGGATAGTCACTACATAATGAATGCACTAAAGGGATAGGAGTTATAGATGTGGATAGTCACCACATAATGGATACATTCATAACACTCCCCTTTGACTATCCACATGATATACTATTCTTTAATACGCTTGGTGATGCTGCCTCGTTAAAAACTTTGCTAGGAAAACCCAGTGGGACAAAACCTCATCTAAGGGAAAAAGAGTGCAGCGCACATTTTCTCCCCTTGATACTTTTGGATCAGATATGTTGCCTCATTAAAAACCTTTACTAAGAAAACCCAATGGGACAAAACTTAGTCAAGGGAAAAAGAGTGCAACTTGAATAAGTCTCCCCCTCATTTTAACATGTATCTTTTAAGTGACGTGTGTCCATCTTCCTTGAAAGTCGAATAAAGCTTTTGTAGCGAATGATTTGTTGCTTGATCCCTTAATGTGCAATCTTTTATGTTGAGCAACGTTGTATAATCTTCTAACGAGACTTTAGGTGCCTCTTTCCAAAAATTATCATATGTCCATGACTGTGTTTCGTTACATTCCTGCATCTACAAGACTAACCAAACTTGTTTTGATGGGTTAGTAAAATATAATCAAATATCGTTTATGCCTGAAATGTTTCTTTGAACTCATTCTAATGTCTCTTCGCTTGACACATGTTATATCATGACAATAAGCTCAAGTGAAAGATATTATAACCATACATAGCTAGCAAAACATATTAATGCACTTGTGCATTTAACGATGGTACTTCTAGAATGAGAATCTCTACTTTGATAGGAGATGATAATAGGCATTTCTTATAACAAATGACTTAATAACCTTTAACATACTTTAAGGTTCAACTATGTCCATACTAAATATCCAAACATCATCTTCTAGATATACTTGGGGGATTGGTAAAATATAATTACATATATACGCAAACTGCAGTTCGAGTAATAATTAGACCATGCCAAGGTCATTCAAAAATTCTCCCTCTAAAAGCTCGACAATTTCTCTCGATGATGCCTAGACATCATCACTGTAAACTGCGATTATAGTGAACTTTTAAAAGTAGAACGTCGATAAAACATGGCTAATTTAATCAAACTTATATCCCTCTTTATGCAGATATCTCGAGTTGTATAACACTCGATCTAACTATTTTAGTCTATACATATTCTATGAACTTGATATAGTACGTTCTTGAGGTTTTGACATCATTAATGCTTCTAGCATTATCAATCCATGAGGGAATTCTTTCCATCTTATCTAAATATGCATGTGCTTTCACTCTTAGAAGTTTTGCTATATGAACTTGCCCTTTTAACACATAGATATCTATATCATATGCAAAAATATCAAGAACACTTGCTTTTATCTTCAAAATTCATATTGTACCATGTTTGTACACAGTGTACATTGAGATGCCATAATAACCAGGTACACATTTTCTATGTATGTTTATTGGAGTATTGGCGCACTATAATTACATCCATAAGGTGTTTCAATTAACCTCTTAAGCACTCAAATGCTTTAGGATACTCATGGGGAGTTCCAATTATATTTAATTCAATAACATATACAACATGTATATGTATTCAGATCTGAATTTATATAATAATCATAATATTCTCGAGAACTTATTTTATATGACTTAGTATCAAGTGATACATAACTTTCATAAGACGCGTGTCAATTCTCTTTTATATATTACCAGACTAATAAGATATTGGAAAGTCAATGCATCCACCACCGAAGAACACGTTTTCTCATAATCAATCATAGGTATTTGTGAAAACTCTTGTGCCACCAATTTTGACTTATATTACTTAATTTGATTTTCACATGATTCGTGTAAAAGACACTTTTGTATCCAACATATTTTACAACTTCAGTTGTATGGACTGTTGGTCCAGAAACTTTCCACTTCATTAGAGAACTAAACTCTGCCTTATTTGCGTCTTTCTATTTTGGCCAATCATTTCTTAATATTCATTCATAGGCAGATCTTAAATCTTGATCCTCATCATTTAATCATTTTAAGCGCTACAATATATATAAAAGTATAACGACGTCGATTTTTATTTCGATTCCATACATATCTTAGACATGATACAACTTAGCGAGATTCCTTTATTTTCAGGTATCTGTGGTTCTTCTTGAACCATCATGTCTATTGTCCATTCAGGGGATCTTATTACTATAATCTCGACTTGACCATCTTAATTACTTGCTCCAATTTTCGAGGAATTTTATTGTTGGAATCAACTAGTCTACCACGCTATAGGCGTGCAATAGACTCATTACAAAAATATGTGGTTGTCCTCTTGGGACACAAAAATATGTGGTTGTCCTCTATTTAGGTCAGTGAACTTGTCTGGTAATTTGTTCTTTAATATTGGTAAATGAATTATACTTTAAACTTCTAGTTCATAGTTTATAGTCTGAGGATCAAGATGACATGATAATTCATTTCACTTTTCACTTTCCAACTGCTTGTTATCTCCCTCTAATGTTGGGAACATTCATTCACTAAAGTGAAAACCAATGAGCCATAAACGAATTTCTCACTAATGGCTTTAAGTATTTAATCATAGACGATTATTTATACCCAACATATTCTCAAACTTTTTAGAAGTCCCATCTTTGTACGGTGTGGTGGATGAGTTTCAATATATGTCGCACAACCAAAATCATTGATGAGACATATTTGGTTCCTGACAAAAAACCAACTATATGGGGAGAACTATAACTTATTGGCTTGATGTGAATTGATAGTACTATATATAAAATTACATGTACCTAAATGAACTTTTGCTCCTCCCATGATCATTGGATTTGTTATCAACAGTAGACGTTTAGTGATCATCTCAACAGTAATACTTATTCCAATGATCGTTAATAACTTGGGAATCAAATTCATTATTACTAAATAAATATACTAATCTGGATTAATATGCTTGCTATCACATTAGCTAAGCCACACTCACACAAACTTCAGGTTGTGGATTTGATAACCATTTAGACGATGCATTGATTTAAAACACTAAATGGTATCATGTTGGGATATGCATATCCTTTAATCACTTCCAGAATATTTAGGGATTCTTACCCTACTTTGGTTGGTAAATAATTATTTTACCTTGAGAGCAAATATTGCATGCTAATTACCAACTTGAAGAATCTTCTAGTTCTTCAATACGTTTCACATCATTATTGACTCGGTGTGGTCTAACCGATCATGCCAATTAATTAAATAATTATGATTCATAAACTTTTGGATTATGATCGCATATGTATTACTTGCACGTATTTAATACAAAATGTAATATATGAGAGAATGTATTATAACTTCAAAGTTCAAACCACCATGTTATATAATCACTTCTTAGTTTGCCACTTTTAGTTGTTGATCTCATTATGACCATCATTACAATGATGATTGTTGAGATCATTATTAACTTTGCTATCTTATAATTTCTAATAGTTTGATCTCATTATTTAACATGATCATTGTTGAACTTCTAATGGTCGATCTCATTATAATATGACCATCATTACAACTTTCTTAATGATGTCCATGATCATAATGATCAATATATATTCACTTCATGGATCAAAGTAAAACCAAACAATTTTCATGGTTTTCCATTATTTACTCGAACATATAGATATAAATTCATTTAAAATCTTTCATGCCCTTTAATGATATTGCTACTTCAAGAGCATATTTGAGGTTTGACAAACAAAATTAGTTTTATCGGATTTTCCCTTATAAATAAACTTCTCTTCGTATAATGTCAATCACGAACTAATTATATGTCCGAGTCTTATAATATTACCGGTCTAACATCTCACGACCTTTTTATAACTTGATAATGAGATACATGAAGTATGACACTTTGGATGCCAAATCTAAGCATATTTCTCCTCTTTCATGAGAGTGACAATAAACCACAACTTTGGTTTAATCGTTTTATTCCGTATTATCATATTAGTATTATCATATTATTGATGCAAAGAAATGATAGCATATAGAATAAAAGGTAAAGATAATATCAAATCATATACGATACATGACCTTATAGCATGTCACCATATAAAAACAAGTTATTTTGGTATTCTTTATAAACAATTTTTATTTTCACATAATATAGATCAACAAAGGTGTAGTCTGTTCGGACCATGAAGGTTTATCAACCGTAAACATTCTAGATATCTTTAATGAGATTTAGAGAGCGTGACATTCCAGGTGTCATATTTGAGTATATTTATACTCTCCCATGATGTTGACAATGAACCACAACTTTAATTAAGCTTAGTTAAGTTGTTCTATCTATATAACAAATAATTACGTCTAGAACAAATGCATACATAAAATAAATTATACAATACTTGATATAACATGTCACTAGATATAATATTTATGTATTTATAAACTCTCATGACATAACTAATCATGTGCATATATTTTAAATATCATGCTCAATTATCAACTTCTTTATGGTTATGTTGATATTGTTATATTACATAATTCAATAAACACACAGGTTACCAAACATTGTTGGGTTCATAAAATCAAATTTTATGTACTAGCCAGTTTTCATAAAGTAATATGTTAGAATCAATTTTCATACAACAATGACTTTATTTAATCTATTTAATTTGTTGACATTCTGAATAACAATAATAATTAGAATTGAATCACACAGGATGCATAGGGAAATCAAAATATTTATCTAGTGAAACATAACTTTTGTATTAATAATTTCAATAAAGTATTTCAAAATAAATGAACTATGTCAACGTTTCCAATTGGTTCATACAAGTTTATTATCAATCAACATTCACCAAATACTTATGGACCATGGTTTTTTAATTCCGTAACTATTTATTTTCAAAATAAAACAAGGAATATAAGCATAATTGTCAAGTAATTATATCATAATAGTATAGTTATATCATATTTATTATCCAGTAAAGTAAAATTTACTTGTAAGAGGTAACTAATTGCATCATATATGTTTCTTCCAAAAAGATATAGCAATAATAATTCAATGATTTTTATTTTTTTATTTTCTAATAAATAACGTGGAAATATATACGTAACTTGAAATATACCAAAATAAAATACGACATAACTTTTCTTAATACCATAATCACTGTTTAAATAAACCACTATCCTATACCAAAATAAATATATCATAAATGTATAACAAAAACAATTACCAACTATCATTATTATTCTATTAAATATGAATTATGTCATGCATATATATTACTTATTAACAAAAAAAAAAAAATTTTGCTCAGTTGGGACGTTTGGGTTAGCATATGATAGTTGATGGGCTGAGAAAAAGTCGAAAAGTTGTTTAATGTTCATTCCACTTCCCTAGATTCCCTAGGTCACCAAACTAACCCAAGTCTTTACTAAATTCTAAGTTCCATCCAAATCTCCCATATTGAGTACTAACTTTTTCTCAAAAGCTGATTAAGATTAAAAAAAAAACATTGATAAGAATTACCTTAAATTTCGAATCATAAGAAGTCGTGACAATTTTTGCTGACGGCGTACAGTGGTGTAGTCATTTTTCAATCCAGTTCGGAACAAATTAATTAAAATGAATGTAAATTAAGAGAGTATTATATACTGTGTCTATGTAATATTTTGTATAAAAACCATTGATATGGATGGAACAACAATATAAAACGGACAGAAGTGAGTGAAGAATAAAATGAACAAATGAATAATACAAATCAGACTCACCTTGTAGTTTAACTTCAAGAGCATCGTGCTGATAACGTGTTGTAAAACGACGACCTACTAGCAATGTATAGAGAAGAATGGGAGAATGGGAGATGGATTTCTTATTGATTGATTTCAACATCATATACAAATGCCATTATATATAGGCCCTTACATTAGTACAATAGTAACTAAAGAGATAGGAGTTATAGAGGTGGATAGTCACTAAATAATGGATGCACTAAAGGGATAGGAGTTATAGATGTGGATAGTCACCACATAATGGATACATTCATAACACATTGGACTTTGTGGTGATAAATCAATTGAACTACCAACTTATCAGGAATTACAACTAAAATGTAATGTAATGTACGAATCCTAAGATGGTCGGTTAACTATATGCTATAGAAGAAAACAAGAGTTTTTGAGCAAATACCTTTCTCATGACATTGCAACCAACAACCAAGGGCATCATAACAAAACATAAATCATTGCTTTAACTAGAATTGTGCTAAACATACCTCTCTTGCCTGGTGTTTTGTGCTAAACATCCTCACGTCCCAGCCGTAACGATGTTTAGATTAAAACATGCATGGTCTATATATAACCCCTCAATACACCGTGTAATAAATGCAATTCTCTTTCTTTATTCAACGTTGATTACTTTCAACTCTAAACATTTTTTACTTTTCCGTGTTGATTGATTATTTTTATCGCTATTTAGATTAAAGCTTGATATACCAAAATAACAAATACATCTTCGCTAGCATCCTTCTACAAATCCGCCGTGAAACGCATGCTCAAATACTAGTTATTAGACCATGTGTAGTGATTATCGTAGGGCTGTAAACGAACCGAACGTTCAGCGAACAGTTCGTGAACCGTTTGGCGGGAAGTTCATTTATGTTCGTTCGTTTAATAAACGAACGAACATGAACAGGAAATTTCGTTCGATTAGTTAAATGAACGAACATGAACAGAGGTCTCGTTCGTTCGATTGTGTTCGTGAACGTTCGGTAATGTGTTCGTGAACGTTCAGTAATATGTTCGTGAATGTGTTCGTGAGCATTCGTTCATTTGCGTTCGTTTATGTTGGTATGTTTGTGTTTTAAATAAAGATTTTGGTACCTTCATATATCTTATCTATACTTTTTATATTATTAAACTTTTATTTATTTTATTACCCTAACAGTTAAACTAGGAAACCCTCTTTCACCTTGTTTATGCACCATTTCCCTTTCCTTTCTCATTATTTACATTAGCGAATACGATCGACCTCCATTCCACATTAAGAGATTCAAGTTCAAGTGCTACTCTCTGGGCCATCTACTTTTATCGTTCGTCGCGTTCACCAAATTTATTTGTGTTCGTGAACCGTTCGCGAACACACTCATTACCTTAATGAACGAACACGAACATAAAATCTGGTTCGGTAAGTGTTCATAAACCGTTCGTGAACACATTTATTTCCTTAACGAACGAACACGAACAAGGCCTTGTTCGTGTTCGTTCTGTTCGTTTACAGCCCAAGGACTAGGTAACTAGTGACATGGCGCATGGCGTGGCGGATGAGCGCGTCCGCGCATGCTGCATGACCAGCTGGCCTGCGCGCTGGCGCATGGACTGATGTGACGTGGCAGACTGGCAAGAGCATCAAAGTGAGCCAAAAAGGCGCACGCGCGCATGAGCGTGCAGACCTGCGCGCGCATGAAATTGAGCCAAAGATGGGGCGTGCGCGCAGAAGCTTCCAGACATTATGACAGAGCAGTTACATTTCAGCATTTGAAACTGACGAGTCAAAGCAGGGCCGGCCCAATGCTTATCAAAACCTAGGCTCGTGCCTAGGGCCTCCAAACTTTTAGGGCCTCCATTTAATATAAAAATGATATATAATATATGAATTGTTTTGATTCTATAGATCTATTAACTTTGCTAGTGTAGTGGTATTAGTCCCGCCCTAGTCTTGTAAAGACCCTAGCTCGAATCTCATAAGCAAAATATTTTTTTTCCCTTTGGCGCATCCTTCTAGTGACATTAAACGAAAGACTCATAAGCAATATAATTTTTTTCCTTTTGGCGCGTCCTTCTGGTGACATTAAACGAAAGACTGAGATATATTAATTAAATAAAGTTGTGATACTGTAATTATTTCAAGTATTTTTATCAAGTACAAAGCAAATTAAAAAATAAAATGGATTTATGTTGTGTAAAAAATAGAAAATAGGGTATTAATGTTTAGGTATCTAAAAAACCCGATTTTCTAATACCCGATCATACCGAAACACGGTTTGGTTCCCGAAATTGGGTATTAGAAAAACCCGATTTTTGCACCTCTAATGTTAGTCAATAACGAAATTAGGCCTCCACTTTGTAGTTTGCTTAGGGTCTCCGAAAACACAGGAACGACTCTGAGTCAACGGTTTTGACTGAGAATTAAATGACGAATTAAAGTGTATTGAAGACGTTTAATGCAATTTAATTCTCCCATTTAATTCGTTTTTCAGTTTCATCCCAAGATCTGCAGTATAAATAGGAGGCTACCCCTGCAGCAGAAAGACACCAAAATTCACAGCTTATGCAACTTTCTCTCTACAGCTTCTTTATCTTTTTCTGTCTAGTAGCAAGGTACATCTTCGGGTTTCGTCAAGTCTGGCAGTGCAACTGCTTAGGCTGTTGTATCGTGGAAACAAACGAGTTCTCCTGGGAGACTCGAAATTTGTTTTAAGGGACCGTGTCTAACACGATACTCAGCCAAGAACTACTTTATTTTTTGTAATTTCGTTCTTGTTTATCTTGCATTTCTGTTGTAACCAGTATTATTGTCATACTGCTTTCCTTTTCTTGTATTGTAATTCAAGTTAATAAAGTTTTTATTTATTTTATGCGAATGGACTCCTACATAACCTACAGTAACACACACAACTTTTATATATACATACACACAGATACACACACACACACACACACACATATATATATATATATATAGAGGGAGGTCTATGTGTAGAACATAAATTATTAACATGCAATACAAAATAAACAATTTACTTTTTTTAATCTTAAAAATGGTATAAATAGTTTATTCTAACTCCCAATATATATATATATATATATATATATATATATATATATATATATATATATATATATATATATATATAGGGGAAGGTTCATTGGGGAACACTAAAAAAGTGGGGAACAGCGGGGAACCGACTCAAACGAACTCCGATTGGACTCATTCCAGCGGCGTTGGAACCGGCTCGTCGAACCTTAACTAAGATCTCTTAACCCTAAACCCTAAATCCTAACTCCTAAACTTTAAACCCTAAAGCTAAAAAATAAGGCTAAAACCTAAGCTAAACCGTAAAATCTAAACTATAAACCTTAAAGCTAAACCCTAAAGGCTAAACCTAAAGCTAAACCCTAATCCCTAAAGCTAAACCCTAAACCCTAAATCTAAACCTTAAAGCTAAACCCTAAAGCTAAACCCTAAAAGCTAAACCCTAATATATTTAGGGTTTAGGGGTTATGATTTAGTGTTCAGGGTTAAAAGATCCTAGCTAGGGTTCGACGAGCCGGTTCCAACACCGTAGGAATGAGTCCAATCGGAGTTCGTTTAAGTCGGTTCCCCACTGTTCCCCACTTTTTTAGTGTTCCCCAATGAACCTCACACTTAGAAATTAAATGTAAATAATCTATAGAAAATCGAAGTTGTAATGGTAATTTTGTTTTCAAAATATAGAGTATCAGTTTTAAATGCGAAAATTCAAAAAAGTAAACACACAAATATAAACGATACCTATCATCTCAACTTACTTGAATTAGAGAGCAATCAAAAATCTTCTGTGCTTCTTTCAAGCGTAAAACATCATTATACATATACCACCTTACTAAAATGAACAACATGTATGTATATATTAATTAGTACTTTGAAAAAGCTTCTTAACTAAGTAACAAAAAAAAAAAAACAATTAATGCTCAAAAACAACCTGTAAAATCCTGTGAGACTTGTGATGGATCACACAACGACAGCACAAACTGAAGCAACAATCCATACAGAAGGAGTTCTCGTCATTTTTCTTTTCTTCTTCATGTACCAAACATGAATTGAAAAACTTTTCATCTAACAGAATGCTCAACTATATATGTATAAATAAAAGTGGTTAGTAAAGTAAATGAAGCCTATCGGCAAAAGATGATAAACATACATAGTTCTTGGATGCCATTAAATCAATCTGAATGAATCCGGATGTTAACTTTGAAATATGAGTTGAAATTAATCAAGTAGTTCCTTATATAGCAAAAAGTTATAGCTAGAGCCTATGATCAACCTATATATTCAAGTACTAGACCTATATCCTATGATTGATTGGACATGATCCCTAAAAAGATAAAAAGTTATGTGTTTTATTTGATTAACTAGTACAGTACCGATATGATATTCAAATGTAAACTGTAAACTGACCAAAAGAACACTGGTAGTACCGAACTGGTAGTAAAGCAAAAATGGAAACAAGATGCATGTCTTCCTGTCTCAACATATGCCAAGTACTGTGACAATACTTCAAAATAAGCACTACATATTCATAATTACTTTTTAGAAAGAAACAAGATGCATGTCTTCCTGTCTCAACATATGCCATGTGTAAGATTAAATATATTAATGTTGTAATATTTAATCTTGTAGCCATATAATCATTTATATTAGACCGTGGGTTATGGTGGGGCTTGGGTTGGAATATCTTCGATCTTAGGCTTCGGATCATTTACTGTTACTTATGCCATGTAAATGACACATCCGCTCTTCAGACACTTCGATACCTTGAGAATAGACACATTGTTGGGCAAACCATATTGTGTATCTCCTTGAATAGTGACAGATTCACCAGAAGGGGTTTTGATGATAACTAGCTTTTTATCACATGCAATTTGGGCTTGGTTATGCGACAACCAATCCATGCCTAAAACCACATCAAAACCAGCCAATTTCATTGGCAAGAGGGATAGCGGAATAGAATGGTTCCTAATGGATATAGAGCATCCATCAAGAAGAGTTGAAGCTGTTTCTAAGGTACCATCGGCAAGCTCTACCTCATATTTTATGTCTAGAGTCTTAATAGGCAGATTCAGTAACTTACAAAACTTATGGTCTACGAAGGACTTATCATCACCTGAATCAAATAAGACTCTAGCATAATTATTATTAATGAGGAAGGTACCTGTTATGACGTTCTCGTCGTTCACCGCTTCTCTTGCATTCATCTGAAAAACCCTAGCATTGTTTTTCTTCGCCTCCTCGGGCTTCTTAGCATTCTTGGGGCAATTGGTCTTGATGTTCCCCTTTTCGTTGCAACCGTAACAGGTTGCATCCTTGATGTTTCAGCACTCTACAGACTTGTGCCCTTTCTTCTTGCAAATCCCACATGGTTTAGCTTATGGGTCCTGGCTGCACTTTCCAAAGTGCCTTTTGTTGCAAGTCTTGCACCTGGGCTTGTCACTTGACTGCCCTTTCTTAGAACCAAAGTTCCCTTTGTTATTCTTGTTAGATTGAGGGGACTTGTCTTCCTCCCTCTTCCTCTTTCCGTCATCGGTAGCTTTCTTTGCCCTACTCCTCACAAAGTCTAGAGTAAGGAACAAAGATAGATCCACAGTAGATCTATATCTAGCAGGCTTAGAAGCCTTGACATTTCCTTTCACTTCAGGGGCTAAACCACCTATGAAATGCGCAATACGTTTGGGTTCAGGGGTGACCAAATACGGTACGAGTCTCGACATCGAGTTGAAACTGGTCACATAGGACCTACAGTCCAAGTCGTTCTTCACCAAAGTGAGGAAGTCAGTCTCTATTCTCTCGACTTCATGTTGAGGACAGTAAGTGTCCTTTACAAGATCAACAAATTTGTTCCACGAAAGGTTATACAAAGGAACCTTTCCAGTGGATTGCACCAATGCTTTCCACCAAGTGAGGGCGTCGCCCTTGAAAGATTGAGACACAAATTTAACTATGTCTTCCTTAGCACATCCACTGATGTCAATTACAATCTCTATTTCATCTGACCACTTCATGCAGTCGATTGCTCCCTTTTCTCATGTGAAATCCCTCGGTTTACAGGAGACGAAGTATTTATAGGTACACCCCTTGGTGTACCTGGGAGTCTAATTTAACACAACCTTCTGAGATTCAGATCTCTGGTTGGATGAATGCCGAGATTCATCCCTTTTTGATGCATGCGAATGCGGTAGGGGTTTTGTATGAGTTTTTGACCGAACATGACTCGGTTCTTTGAATATTTTATCCACCGCTTGAGCCACTGCGGTGTCAATCATTGCTTGCAATTCCGCATTTGTAAGATTTATTCTTGCTTCATTATTGTTTTCTTCATGCGGATGACTGTTTGCTTCGTCAGAGCCAGCCATGATTTGAGTACTATATCAAACAATAATGATATATTTAAATTATATAATGAATCATCGCATTGATGATTAGATGATCATGGTATTATTAAACCATATAGACCATTTTAAGTAATAAATAACAATCAATAGAATACAGTCCTTTATATATTTATTAGACAGGAGAAATATAATTCACATCTGTCAATGTCATAAAGGACATTTTCATTTAGCACAAGGCTCGTCTCGAAGGACATTTAGATAGCGCAAAAGGCCTTGTCACAGGGACGATTAGAATATAACCAATGATCTCTTGGCTCAGTGATCCTTTAAGGGTCGAACATAGTCCATCGCCTTATTGACAAGAAGTTTATAGAATAGAACTATCATTGTCATTATTACACCTTTGCTTATAAGCATACATCTCAAATGGATGTTTTAGGTGTATACATCATATTGATGTTTATTAGCCATGATTCATATTGATCATATAGGCCTATGAAAATGATTTGGAAGGATCCAAGTACATTTGGAAGCTTGTGTGGTTTCTCGTACCGCACAATCAGGAATGTTAACATGTTTTCTGATGTTAACAGTGAGTTATTTTCTTAAAAAGGTTGTACCATCATAGCCATTTATATTTTGGCTAGGTTATACCCTTAAGAATTTCTTTGGCAGATCAATTTAAAAATTGAAATTATATAGTGATGATGTAATAAAAATACATATTTAAAATCAAAAAAGAAATTTCATTAAACCATAAAACTAGTACAAAGATGCCCTAAACGGGACTTGAAATAACACACTGCCCACGCAGGGGCTACAGAAATGGAAATAAGCCCACGCAGGGACTCGGTACTGAAAATAAAAATGCCCTCGCAGGGACTTGATTAAAAGACAATTCAAGATAAAATAAACAACTTCCTACTTCTTTTTGCCTTTGATGAGACTTGCAAGGCCCTTGAGGAAACTGTTATGCTTCTTATTGGTTTCATCTGCTTTTCGCTCAACCCTGTCCAACCTCTGTAGAATCTCCTGAGTTTGCTCCTGTTGGGGAGGAGGAGGTTGTTGGTAAGGTGGGTATTGATACCCTTGCACCGGATATCCAGTTGGGTAAACTGGTGGGTAAGAAGAAGGATAAAGTGCATTATACTGTGCCGCAGTAAGATATGGATCATGGGTTCCATAATCCGTTGGATATCCAGATGGGTTATACCCAGACGAACCTGGGTATGTTGGTATCAGGTTGTCAAAACCCACTGGCGGTGGCGGTGGTGCATAAGAAACTGGCGGGGGATTGTCTTCCGGCACCGCATGCGAGGGTCCACCCATTTGGGGGTCCTCGGGAATAGGAGGGTATGAACTAGAACCTTGAGGGGAACTGAACCGTGGTCCCCCGCGCACAGACATTCTTGCATTCCTCCTTCGCCTAGGCAGCTCGGGAGGTGGTTGAGGTGGTTCCTCAACAGGTAGAGGTGGTGGGGTAACCGCTTGAAGATACGGTTCAATCAAAGGAGGTTGAGCAGGAGAGTTATGATATGAAGGGGTGAATTCCCATTCATACGTGGCCCACCTTTCGGCAAAAGAATCGGGCCCCTGGTATGGCGATCCTTGATATGGTGAACCGCTGGATATGCTGATAGGGTGGCCAGGTGTCCCGGTTGGTGGTTCTGGGTCAGGGTCGTCATCTATTTTTATCTCCTGGGAGAAGTGATCTTCAGGTCCTAAATGATTGAAACCCAGAAGATTGTTGACATAATCGTTGGGGTTGAATTAAGCTGGGGAATAAATGGAATCGGAGTTATGAAAAGAATGGGAGTGTAAAGAGTGGTAAGATTGGTGCGAATGATGAGAATGGTGTGATTCTTGAGAGTGATGGGAATGCTGGGGCTCATCAGGAATGAGTTGCCCAAAGTATGGGGGATCTGAAGGTGAGGATCCTAGTGAAACAGAATGCCTCTCCGGTTCGAAGGTATGACTCCAATGACCCCGAGAGTCAGAACTAGAGAAAGATGCTGACGGAGTGCGCCTATGGGAGGGTCCCGCGTGGCCTGATGGCCCTCCTCTCATTGGTCCCTTTCCCTTGCCTCGTACACGTGGCGGCATTTTAGCTAACCTGTTAAAACAAGTAAAAAAAATATAAACGATAAAAGGAAAGTTAAGAATAAATCCTAGGTCATATGCCTAGACTCGGAAGTCTATGGAACGTGCTTATTGTGTCATTGAGATTAAACACAAAAGGTTAGTGTTTAATTCACTCAATGTTGGCTCTGATACCAACCTGTCACACCCCGATATTTCCACATATTACCGGTGGGCCCGGCGGGGAGTATCGTGACGTAGTTGATATCATCATTGTCAATACACAATATAATAGCACAGCGGAAGGCTTGGTGAATAAACTATTACAAACCATAATGTCTGAGTGTCCGAATGAAAGAATATACAGACTGGGTTGTAATAAGATCCACAGGCGGATCATAAATAAAATACAAGAAAACGGAAAATAACAGACTTCAGGTATCTAAGGATTTGCAAGATCCTCTTATATGACACCTAGTAGCTCCAGCCTATTTATGAGAAGTACCTGTCAATCAGTCTTTAGAAAATACGTCAGTTTACACTGGTAAATACAATTAACTGACTCATTTGAAAACATTTACGAAAATTGATTTAAGTGCACAAGGCACAAATCATTTATAACTTGGGACAATTATTTTAAGATAATCTTGTATACAAATTTACATGTTTGTCATATAATTGGGGCCGGTTGGAAGCCGGTCATGATTAACCAACTCACCACTTATAGAACCCACAAAGGAGTTATCCTCAACATATGGGTTTATATTTTTAGCATTTGCATCTGTCAGGTGTATGCCTACACCCCGTGCATAGGTCGTGGCCATTTTCAAATGAAATGAGCCGAGGATATCCAGGACACGGTCGAATTAACCCCCAATGTTTATGTTATCAAACAAGACAGATTAAAATGGGTTATGTAAATTTATTAATCACAATCCGATTAAATGATTTCATACCCGACCAAGTAGTATTGTTATAATACCATATCCCAAGCCCGTATAAGGGAAAATAAGTTAAAAGTATTTACCTAAGCTAATGTGAAAGGTAACTTAGCCGTATATTCCTAAAGCTTTATGATGATACCTTCTACTGGATGCTACTTAATCTGTACAGAAGGTTTAATAACCTATTAGGATGCTAACGGGTCTTTAGTTAAGTCAAAGACTTAGACCGGCTAGCTATAAAGAAACTTTACGGTTCTAAATGCTAGATTAAGCGGAGACCGGAATAGAATGTGGTTTAGACTCAACTAGCTTGGATACTTGTATAATATGGGTAAACTAAACACATTCTGTAATTTGAGGATTTAATGATAAGGTTAAACTCGTTTCGGCTATTATACGTAAACTAGTCACATAAACCGATCCGAACGCATAAACGCGTAACGGGTAACCAAATGAATTATATACAGGTCTTAAATGTTATTATGCTTAAAATATGTTAATACATCAGTAGGATGTTAACATATATGCCCAAAAAGTGATTTAACCCAATTTAAGTCCCGTAAGGGCATTTTGGTAATTTTAATAATTATAAAAGAGATTTTATAACAAACTGAAGTTCGGGTCTTAGGTGTAACAACTGTGCTTGTAATCGCTATGAACAGTTCTATTATCAATAAAACAACGTTATTTGATCCCAATGTTTGTTTTGTTATGTTCTACATTTTTCATGTTTTGACTTTTATCCAATTTCAAACTCTATATCGCTTTCTGGAGAGTTATACGCAAACTAGTGCGTAAACGTACTCAGTTTAATGCGAGAAATACTCCGGAACAGCAACATATACTCAACATACCTTAAATAACCTTTACATAACTTAGAAATAAGTTTTGAAGGCTTTGGTATGGCAAAAACAAGTTAATTCGCTTACAGGGACTAAATATGACAAACTGTGAAAGTATGCCAATCTGAACTGTAACGAACATTCCGGAACATGACCATAAGTTAAACACACCTTAAATATCCTTTACATAGCTTAGAAATAGGCTTTGAGGGGTTTGGTGTGCTAAAACAAACTTTTGGAACATTCAAGGACTAAAAGTGTCAAAAAGTGCACAAGTTTGCATTTTCGCGCATAACTTACGTTCTGAATACATCTGGACATCCAAAAATTTATGAAAGCATGACTACATTTTATTTTAGTGTTCGCCATAAGAAAAATCCATTCGTCGCGTCATTTGGATCGTTTTTCGCGCTTGTGCGCATTCCGTCGTAATTAAGCGAACATCGCGTTCGTACGGCCAAACGGACCAACCTTCGGCATATTTTTGAACATGTTTTGAGTTCCCTATACTTTAACTTCATTTTAGAGCCTTGAAATGAGGTTAACGGGGTTCAAACGCATCGAAAAAGGCCTTAAACACGTGCAGGGACCATTGCTGCCAATTTTGAAACTTTCTGTTTCAGGGGAGGTGCTAGCGTAGCGCGACGCCTATGGGGCTACCTGTCGCGCTACGCGACTGACTATCTGGGCAGATTCAATGTTTCTAAACACAAGTTGCAGCTGATTGATCCTTAACCACATGTTTTAAGTTGCTTAATCACTAAGATAAGGAGCATATGTGGCTTCCATAACCTTTCAACAAGTGTACGGATGGGATCGAATCACGGTTTCCATGAAACGATCTCAACGGTTCACCGAAAACTATATATACCCCATTCCTTTCATTGTTTTAAAGCACTAGAATCTGATTGGTTGTGTTCTAAGTTGAAACCTTGTTTCATACCTGAACTATATTGATATAGATTAGCATTCGGGGACCCTTCGTAAGTATTCTTTCGTTCTTTTCCTTATTTTTACTGCTTTTCGAGTCAGAAAGTCAAACTTTGTTTGACTTTCAGCGTTGACCAGTAATGGTCAATGCGAAGTTCGATTGAACTTCGCAACGTGATTGTAATCACGATGGTCATAGTCCCTTGGGACTATGCCTACTGATTACCACGTTGTCTAGGGTCGTAGGGTAAGCGATCTAATAAATCGCTTATACCTCGAACCCGACCCAGTTTGGTCGATCATTAGGATCCGACCAAATACATTAGGTGACCATAGTGTAGGGAATAACCTTCCGAGGTTATACCTTATGGTCACGACGTTTAAGTAGTTGTATGATAGGTAGTTTATATGCCTTAGGTAAATTACCAGAATACCCTTTTCATACATAATTGGTAATTTAGCATATGTAACCTAAACTTTTGTCACGTAACTGATTATGTAACATGTTTAGGCATATAATACTTGTCATAGGACTAGTTAGGCGGTCCGAACGCGTTTCACGCGCACGATGCGTTAAAGTAGCGTAAGCTACCTAAACGGATCATAATGGGTCAATAAGACTTAGGTTAAGTTTCATTTAGCATGTAGGCTTTGTTAAACCATATCACGTGAGTTCCTACACTCATTTGGTTTACAAACCCTAATGCTACCCAGTCTTCCGAGATAGGTCCGGTTTATTAACATAGTTACCTATATTAGGTGCCGTTTGATTCCGAGATCTCTAGCGTTACTTGGTGATTATCTTTAGACATCTGAGCAATCTCAAGTGAGTACATAGACCCCTCTTTTACTGTTTTCCAAACTGTTTTGGGGTGAAACACATGTGCCTACTTGTTACTTTCATGCTTTCCTGTTTTCACATCATATACCGACTATGTTTGTTAGTACATTATAGTACATGATTTCATTACATTTCATGCTATGTATGTCCATTGTGTGCATACTTAGTACATTGTTTTACATTACATTTCTGCTATGTATGTTGACTGATAGCATGCTAGCGCATTGATTTACAAGACTTTTCTGCTTTGTATGTTAACTTAGCATACTTAGTACATTGTTTTCTTATGACATGTATACAACTGCTATGACATTTGGTTTGCACAAACGGGTCTTTATAACGTTCATTAACATTTGCTACGCCGCTCGGGAGTAAGTAGTGGTACCATAGGACTTGACAAATCCCATTCCTGACATCCCGGGTTTGTTTGGATGTGAGGAATGACTGAATCCGAATACAATTCTTTTGATAACCTTGACTGAAAGGGTTATCCGACTGTCTCAAGGCTTGAATGTATGCGTTAACTTACCACATAAATGTTTGTATCAATGTATCATGCATCACTTTGCAAAACATAACTTTTTGATATATTCAAAATACCTTGTTTTGTACATTTTTACTTATGGTTTAAGTAGTCTTATTTTACTTACCATACATAACATTTGTTACACATTACTTGACTACTTTTGGACTTATAAACATTTGACATGGTTTATACAAGGACTTTGGACTATTGGTTTAAACATAGACATCTTACAATTGATTGGTTTGGTTTGATTAAGTGGTTAAGTAACGATGCGTATGTAATATGATACAAGCATGGTGGATACGCCGCTGGTACTTCCTATATATAAGTGTTTGTATGGTATTACATATATCGTAGCGTTATTTGAATCATTTCAGTTTGATACATATAACATTCTATACAAATAATATACTTTTCACAATACATTGTTTTACAAACAACTTATCTTATACAAACTCAGTTTACAATGGTTATTCATTTAACCATACATTATTCTTTTATTTATACATATCATCTGATCTTATCGTTCTTCAAGTGATTTACAAAACAAATCAAATTACAAGGTTCATGACTAAACATTTTCTCAAACATAAGTCATGAATCTTAATTTTTCACAAACCTATGTATCTCACAGGCATTTTTATGCTGACGTACCTATTTTCACATGTGTTTTCAGGAGCTTTTCCATAGGATGTTGATCAGGACACTAGGGCGGACCTGTGCCTTAGAGACTAAAAACGATGATAGACTTTGTTTAATTATGTTATAAACTTTGTTTTTCCTGTGTTAAGACAATGTAACTCGTGTTTAATAAATAAAATACAACTTTGTTTGCCATGGATTTGAAACAATTAATTCTGTCGCAACACGCCCCGATGTTTCCGCCGCGATTTGTTGTTTTACGCGGTCGGGGTGTGACATTAGGAAATCAGTAAAAATATTTATTTTAACTCATTACATCAGTAAGATACTACATATATGTGAGGTTTACCATTTATGGCCAAACTATGCCCCGAAAGGGCAGTTTGGTCATTTCACATATGCTTTTAAGGACATTTTTGGAAATCTGAGTTAATAACTTATACCTACTGTAATAATATTGAAATTTTTTTAAAAATTCAGTAGGTAACAAATCTTAGATATTAAATATGGTTTTAAACCATACTATGCACCTAATTAGTGTAAAACTCGCTAATTGACGATAATTAAGATGTTTATGTAAATCTGAGATTTTGATCAGTTTTAAATGTTCAAAATAATTTATTTAATGTATGAAATCATTAGGAAAAGGTTTGCCATTCAAATCATTTGTAAATCTCATTTTATGCATGAAAATGGTATTATCGTCTTTTACCGAATTGCACAAGAACTCTACGATTTAATCAGGTTATAACCTGACCAAAAATCTTAAAATTCCTTAAAAATAATATCTTAACAGTAGGTAATGAGTTTTGGTTCAAAATCTAAGTTTAAACATGTATTATGCAAGATATTGCAATTTAATTAACAAAAAGCTTCTAATTACAATATCGAGCATAATTCCTATTTGAGACCAAGAACTGATGTCAAATTTTTGGGACAAGCTTATATATCAGTAGCAAAGGTTTTTGTCCTCTCACATTTCTAAAAATCTTGTTTATATGTCAAAAGGGCATTTACGGCATTTATAAGCATATTAACAAACAAGAGCATATAATTCAAACTACTAAGGACCAAGCAATATAGCTCCAGAGGGTTATACTACTGAATAATGTGGTCCTAATGGAAGCTTAAAACATGGGAGAATTAAGCTTAAACGGGTCAGAACTGAAAGTCAAAGCAAAAGTCAAGCTTTTGCGACTTTCGGTTATAAACTGACCTTAGACTGATAATTGTCGGGTTAGACCTGATTAAACATGTTATAATACTAATTACCAAGTCATTAGAATGTTAAAATATAATTTAGAACCTTTGTTTTATTAGTTTAAATCATTTTTAAACTTTCTGTCCAGTTTGACTTTTTGACAAACTAGTTTGACCCGACAATTAACTAGTGAAACGAAATAATTAGGAGGTGCCCTTTTAAGGGTTGATCACCTACCTTAATATGGTTCCATAACCACTTTCAATTCTGTCAGTCGCTGGACCATTAATGATTAAACCGAAAGTCAAAGCTTAATTACGATATGTTTGACTTTTCAGTTTTAAAGCTAATTAAAAGGACTAAGAAGGGATTAAAACTCTTACACAAGGTCCTTGCTATCTTTTCTACACTTCTAAGTCTTCTCCTAATGCTTGCTAGCTCCAGAGATGGTTTTTGAAGGTTGTTTCAAATGAATGTGCATATGAACAAAGAACTAGAGTGTCTTATATAGCAATTTCCCATGCTCTCAGATGTTTACAGCTGTTTTGGATGTATCTAGGATCACCCCAGGTGTCCTAGTGGTAATATAAATCCGTCCAACAGCCCCTGGTATCGATTGCAACAAGCTAAAGTCGGTTCTGCAGCTGAACCTGCATCTGTCCAATTTTTTCTGCGCTGGGCGTTTTTAGGCGGGCCGCGTAAGACTCAGCAAGAGTCTACGCGGGCCGCGATGACTGGTAGATCAGGTTAAAACATTTTAAAACTTGGCAGAATCAGTCCCTGGCCAATTAAAACCTTATACAACCTTATTTTTGGCAATAAAGGTCCTTGAAGTTAATTTGTAGAGGCTCAAGGAAGTATAATCAAACTTCGTTAGGCTCGGTTTCGTTAAATATCACTATAAACGCAAGTTTCATCATATTGACACTTTTCACCCAAAGTCTTGAAAACTTGCTTAACGATCTCGAAACCACTTGAAATTTATACCACTTATTCTTGAGAGTATATTTGAATATTTCGAAGCCTCGGGTTCGTTAAAAGGTCAATCAGAGGTAAGAATTAACATGTTGACACGTTTTAACCCCTATAGTTTTATAATCTTCTGATTATTTTCACAAACGGCTTCTTATATCCAATTAATCACTCGTTTAAGAATATATTCTCTGAGTATGGTCATTCAGAGGCACAAGTTTGGCATGTTGACACTTTTAGTCCCTTCGCATACATATTTTCACCGTTTGTCAACTTTAGTCCTCCAAACTCAATTTTTCACATATTTAGAGTTTAGGACACGTGTCTTTACAAAATTGGACACGTTTTTACGTGGTGTTACAACTTCACAGCACCAGGAGCTTCAGAGAAAGGTCCCACCATATCAATCCCCCACTGTTGGAAAGGCCAGGCAGTGGACACAGGGATAAGATCGTTTTTTGGGCGCAGGGTTTTCGTGGCGTGCCTTTGACAGGAGTCGCATTTGCGCAATTGCTTTAGAGCATCAACGTGCATCCCTGGCCAGTAGTAACCAGCATTCATTATCTTTGCGACAACCATGCGCGGGCCTGCATGAATGCCGCAGATGCCTTCATGAATCTCCTTGATCAGATAATTTGCATCTTGGGAGTCCACACAGCGCAGAAGTGGCCCCAAGAAGGATCTTCGATACAAGATTCCACCATTCATCTCATAGAACAATGATTTATTCTGTATCTTTCTTGCCTCTGCTTTATTTTCAGGGAGTATTCCTTCTTGCAAATACTGGATGATAGGGGTCATCCAAGATGGTTGCCTTATCTCGATCACATTCACTTGACGCAACAAAACTGACGGGTTTTTTTAAAACTTCAATTCTTACATCCTTGGCGAGATGTTGAAAAGCTGTTGAAGTGAGCTTGCTCAAAGCATCTGCTGGTTTGTTCTCTGATCGATTGATGTGAACTACCTTGTATGACTTGAATTGTTGGAGCAACTCTTTCACTTGCGCTAAATACAAGGCCATAACTTCACCCTTCGCATCATACAACCCGTTAATTTGACTGGCTATCAGGAGAGAGTCGACATGCGCTTGTAGGTTTTAAGCTCCCATCTTGATGGCTAGGCGCAAGCCTGCCAAAAACGCTTCATATTCTGCCTCGTTGTTGGTATTTTTGAAATCCAACTTGATGGCATAGGTGAACTCATGCTTCTCTGGGCTAACAAGGCGCAATCCAGCTCCTGCGCCGTCTTCATTTGAGGCCCCGTCAGTGTATAACAACCATAAACCGTCTGATGTGTCTTTAATGGGAGTATCAACAACTTCACAATCTTTGATCTTATCTTCTGGAACTTCCATAATGAAGTCCGCTAACACTTGGCCTTTAATTGCTGGGCGCGGCCTGTACAGAATGTTGTGGCCCCCCAGCTCGATTGCCCATTTTGCTAACCGACCTGACGTCTCTGGAGTTTGCAATATTGTGCCGATATGGAATTTACTGAGTACGGTAATCACGTGCCTTGTGAAGTATCTGCGCAGCCTCCTGGAGGCGTGTAGCAGCGCTAGCACTAACTTTTCCATGGTTGAATATCGAGTTTCTGGATCTGTAAGCACCCTACTAACGTAGTAGATTGGATTCTGAACTCCATCTCTTTCTACCAACAATACCGACCCAACCGCCTTGTCCGAAGAAGACAAGTACAGAATGAGTGGTTCCTTCTCAAATGGCGCGGTTAGTGTAGGGAGCTTGATCATACACTCTTTCATTTGCTGAAAAGCAGCTTCTGCTTCTGGGGTCCATTTAAACTCTTGTTTTTTCACGCAGTTGCGCAAAGTACCGATGAAAGGGTACGATTTTGCAACGTGGTTTGATAGAAATCGATTAAGCGAGGCTAGGCGGCCGGCTAACCTCTGCATTTCCTTGATCATGCGCGGTGATGGCATCCACTCTATGGCTTGAACTTTTTCAGGGTTAACCTTGAAACCACCGTTTGTAACAACGAAGCCTAAAAACTTGCCTTCCTCCATACCAAAAGAACACTTCGCTGTATTCAGCTTCATGTTCACGCTTCTCAAAGAGTTAAACGTCTTCTCCATGTCCTTTAACATCTGGTCCTCCTCGGGACTTTTGATCACAAGATCGTCAATGTAAACCTCGATATGCTTTCCGATGCCATCAGCAAATATCGTATCTAGGGGTGAGCAAATTAACTGCCATAACCGATAACCGAACCATAACCGACATAACCGAACCACTAATAACCGATAACCAATATAACCAATGGTTATGGTTATGAAACTTTGTATAACCGCTCAATCGGTTATGGTTATGGTTATGGTTATGAAGCTTTGGTTAACCAAATATAACCGAAACCGAACCGAACCGAAGTTGTGATGTTAACTTTATATAATAGATTTGTGTTTTACAAAACCATATAGAGGGTTTTTACTAAGATAAAAGTATGTTAGTAACAAAATGATCTTGATATAGATGTCATTTATTTTGATAAAGAACTAAGATGTTATGGCCATAGTTGTTTTTGTTTGAGAATTACCTTATTAAAAAGAACTCTAAATCGGTAGTTTAACCAAAAAATTTAGTCTTCGTTATCTTATAAAATAGGCTCAAGCTAAGTTTAAATCGTGCACAACCCTATTTATTTCAAACCTTGCTTGGTTACTTAACCGAAATTAACCAAAACCGAACCATAACCGACTTCATAACCGATTAACCATAACCGAAGTTTGGTTATGGTTATGGTTACCAAAACTCCATAACCGAACTAGCGGTTATGGTTATGGATAATAGTAAAAACCGACCCAAACCGACCCATGCACACCGATTCGTATCCATCAGACGCTGGTAGGTTGCGCCAGCGTTTTTGAGGCTGAATGGCATCTTTGTGTAACAGAAGATTCCGATGTCGGTACGAAAAGCTGTCTTGTCCTCATATTCCAGCTTCATCTGAACTTGATGATACCCCTTGTAACAGTCCAGAAAACATTTCCACCTGTATGGCGCGAGAGAGTCTATCTTTTTATCGATCTCAGGTAATGAATAACAATCTTTGGGGCACGCCTTGTTGAGATCAGTGTAATCGACACACATTCGCCATCCTCCATTAGACTTCTCAACCATAACAGGGTTTGCAACCCAACTTTGGTATCGCACCTCTCTCAGTATACCTGCCTTTAGCAATTCACATACTTGCTCATTCATGGCTTTTGTCTTATCCGCTCCTAGGCTGCGCCTTCTTTGCACTTTCGGCTCGACGGAAGGATAAGTGTTTAAACAGTGTTCGGTAACATCGCGCGGGACACCGGTCATATCGGCCGGAGTCCAGGCGAAAATGTCCATGTTTCTGAACAAAAGTTTCTTGAGGTGCGTTATGATGTTTTGTGAGATTGCGTAGCATATCGTCACCGTCTGTTCTGGGTATTTGCGGTTCAAAACCCACTTTTCTGGTTCGATCGTTGAAATTTCGCCGCTTTGGCTAGGCGCGAATCCTCTGCTGACATCACTTCTTTCTTTGCATAGATAATCGCCACCCCCGTCTTAGTTGGGAACCCGATGGCTGAGTGGGGTGTGGAGGTTACCATGTTTAGCTCTCCTTGGGTTTCTCTCCCAATTAAAACATCATGCCTTGATTTGAATGGCATCACCATGAAATTAACATTTGTAGTTCTTGAATGTTTCCCATCAGATAGCGTGACGGGGAAACTGATCTGGCCTAGTGGGAAGACCATTTCGTTGCAAAATCCTGATAGAGGATAATCAACTGGCTCGAGTCTCGCTTTATCTTCATCGTCAAACTGATTGAAGCATTGCTCGTAAATGATATCAGCTGTGCTTCCCGGATCAATGAATATGTATTCTGTTTCGTAATGACCAATAATACCGGTAATGACGACGGGGCGCGTGGCGCGTGGTCCCCGGTGTACTAACGGAAAGATGACCTGTTGCTCTTGCCATGCAGGTTCGAATGGGAGCTTGCCTTTATCTCTTGCGCTGTATCTTGGTCCATTGACCATATGTGTTTCCAGACGCCTGACCTTCTTCTGGTTTCCATCATCATTGTGCTGAATCTGGCGCGTCAACTTGCGCACATTCTTTACCAGATGGCTTAACTTCCCGCTTTTCCGCGCTCTCTCTATTTCCTGCCTTAGACTGATACAGTCATCCGTCAGATTACCTGTATCCTTGTGAAAATCACAGTACAGGTTCGGGTCTTGCCCCTTCTTGTTTGTCATAGGCTTTGGAGCCTTGAAATCATGATTCTCCGTCATGAGCACCTCTTTTGGTGTCTTAATGACCGGAGTCCAGTGCTTTTCTTGATTCTCGTTCCTGACTGCCTTTCAATACCCGATTCTGTCAATTGTTTCATGAGCGTCTTCTTTGTAATCCTGTCGCTCTTCATAACCGCTGGATTGTCCTGACTTCCATCCAGGGTTTCTGTTCTTGTTGCGCTTGCCATAGTCGCGCGCGTTGCCTTTCGAGAATCGATCTTCGGTGTAAGAGCTCTTTGTTCCAGCCAATGATTCTTCGGTCTGCGCTACAATCTTTGCAGCCGCCATCAGTTTATCCCACTCTTTGGGCATACCATCCTTTCAGGTGATAGTTCTGATGAGACTATCACATCGAATAACTTTCTTGAAGTGAGCGCGCATGAGCTGTTCGCTTACACCACCGATTTCCAAACACTCCTTATTGAAGCGAGTGATAAAGTCCTCTAAACCTTCGTTTTCTCTGTGCCAGATATCTGTTTCTTAAGACGTATCGCGCTGATAACGTCTTTGTTGGCTGAAGTGGTTGACAAATTGTGTTCTGAAATCGACCCATGAACTGATTTTTCCAGGCAGAAGGCTGTCGAACCAGGCGCGAGTGGCCCCTATGAATGTCTGGATAAACAGATGGCACCACATTGGCATGTTCCATCCTCCCATAACACCAACGCTTGTAAATACCCGAACATGATCGTCAGGGTCGGTGAGACCGGTGAACTTTCCCACTGTTGGGGGTAACTTTTCTCTTGAGAGCGGGGCTAGAGCAATCTTTGGAATAAATTTTGAGTGTTCAGCAGCTTCAGCTGGCCTATAGGCTAGGCTGAAATCTCGTTCTGCCTCTTCACTGTATGCGATGCGCTGCCTTGGCTTGTAAGACTCATGGTTTTTCTGCAGGCGGTTGAAAACTGACGAACCCTCATCATCTTGCCAAGTGGGATCATTCGGGTCTGTGTCATCCCATTTGTTGTTCATGTTGCGCGGCCCTATCCGGCTATGAACTGCTCGTTTGTGTTGCACATAGGATGGGTGATCAACATAAGTGTTTGTCTCTCCGTATGTGTCGCGCGTGTCGTGTACCCTCATTCTTCTTTGTGGAGGAGGTCTGTGAACTTGCCCTTGAACATATTGCTGAGGAGGAGTCTGGCGCGCCTCTTGGGCTGGACCCACAGGGGTAACCAAGGAAGGCCCTGCTTGTAAAATTGCTTGTTGTGCGCTCAATGACTGATATGCGGTATTTATGGTAGCAATTTGTTTGGCGTACCAGGAAGCTAAAGTTTCGCCTTTTGGTAGCCTAGTAGTGCCGAAATGTTCGGATTTGGAGCTGGGTTTGAAAGACCAGAGACATGGCTTGCTGGGGTTCCCATTTGGGTGATGCGAGGAAAGCTCCCGCGGGGTCCCCCAGTGTTGGTTACTTCAATTTCACCTATCTCTTCGACAGGTTGGACTTGGACATTCGGATTGTCCTCCCCCAATCCTGTGTTAGAATTCTTGCCAAAACCGAAATCAGGAATGATTCCTTGACCAGCCATGATCGAAGAAACAAAAACTTAGAAAAAACACAGAAAAAGAAGATGAAAGTGATTGCAAAAATCGGTGGGCGCCAATGAAGAAACACTAAACTAATTTTAAGTTTAATTAGTTTGGTTTATGTTCCTTTCATGTGGGTTAATCTTCTTTTAACTTCCGGATGTCACACCCCGAAATTTCCATGTATTACCGGTGGGCCCGGTGGGGAGTATCGTGACGTAGTTGATATCATCATAGACAATTTATCACAGTTTAATACACAGCGGAAGTCGAAAGATAAAAACATTACAAACCGAATGAAAGTAATATCAATTATTACAAAAACGGTTGTAAGGGATCCACAGGCGGATCAAAGTTAAAAGGAACATTGTTCAACAGATTTAGAAACATCTAAGCTTGCAAGATTCTTTATTGATGCTAGGAGTAGCCAGCCCATTTTGATTAGTACCTGCACTTAACCTTTTTGGAAAATACGTCACTTTTCACTGGTAAATACAATTAACCGACTCATTTTGAAAATGATTAAGAAAATTGATTTGAATGCACAAGGCACAAAATATCTTTTATAACTTGGGATAATTATTTAAAAATAAACTTGTTAAAGAATTACATGTTTATTATACGTTCAGTAGCCCGGGCTGAAAACGGGGTTAAAGATAAATAGACACACCACATAATATATCCCACGGTGTGTTATTCTCGAGTAGGTGGGTACATTATTTTACATACGCACCGACAGGTGTATGTCTACACCCCGTGCTTAAGTCGTGGCCATTTCAATGAATGAGCCGAGGATATCCAGGACATGGTCATTAACCCCCCAAAGGCTTAGAATAAACAAAACAGAATAAACGGGTTATCTCAATGATTTAACCTTCATACGATTAAAAATTCAATACCCGACCAAGCGGTATTTTATATACCGTACCCCAAGCCCGTATAAGGGAAAATAAGTTAAAAATATTTACCTGAGCAAATTATACAAATTTATCCCAGCCGTACAAATCAGCAAGTGCAAATATCTTTTACTGGTCTCCTAAATCTGGAACGAAGGTTTTAATTAACCTATTAGATTTCTAACGGGTCTTACTTAAGTTTAAACTTAGACCGGTTAGTTTTAAAGAAAGGTATACGGTTCAAAACGCAAGATTAAGCGAAGACCGGATTAGAATGTGGTTTAGACCCGACAAGTATGAAGACTTGTATTATATGGGTAAATTAAACACATTCTGGATTTTGAAGTGAAAATGGTAAGGTTTGACCCGTTTCGGTTAATTTATGCAAACTAGTTACATAAACCGTACCGAACGCGATAAATACATAATGGGGTAACCAAATGAGTCATGAGCAGGTTCCCTAAGTTAATATGCCTTAGATATGTTGTGATATCAGTAGGATACCTTCCATTATGCCCGAAACGGATTTAAAATTAATTTAAGCCCCATAGGGGTATTTTGGTCATTTTAAGGATTATAAAAGAGGTTAAATATTAATCTGAGGTTCTGGTCTAAAGTGATCAGTAAAAATATTTAATTTAATAAGTTATATCAGTAGGGTATTGCGTATATGTGAAATTTATCATTTATAACCAAACTATGCACCGTAAGGGCATTTTGGTAATTTCACATAAGCTTTAAAGGTCAAATTTAGAAATCTGAGTTTAAAACTTTTGCTTACTGCTAAAGTATAAAAATTTACTTAAAACATCAGTAGGTATTAAGTCTTAAATGTCAAAAATAGTTTTAACCCATACTATGCGTTTAAAACGCGTAAAAAGTCGGTTTTCGGTGATTTTCGGGTTATATAAGGAAAGCTGAGATTTTTATCATCCCAGAAGGCTTAAAATATTTTATTTATCATATAAAATCAGTAGCAAAAGATTTGGTATCAATATGTTATATAAAACTCATTTTATTAGCAAAAATTGTATAACCGACAATTACCGAATCAAAGCAAGAACCCTATGTTATGTTCAGTTTAGAAATAAATAAAAATCTTCAAAAATTCCAAAATATTATATTACATCAGTGGGTAAAAAGTTTGGTGTCAAAATTTGGGTTTAGATAGGCTTTATGCTAATAATGCCGTTTAATTAATAAAAAGCTTTCAAATTACGATATTGAGCATAACTCCTCATTTAGACCTCAAACTGATGTCATATTTTTAGGACATGTTTATAAATCAGTAATAAAGGTTTTTGTCCTCTCACATTTTCAAAAATCTCATTTTAAGGTCAAAAGGGCATAATGGTCAACATTTAAGCAATTAACGGAAACATGCAAATGAATCGGATTAATTAGGAACCAAGTTGTATAACCTCAGAGGGTTATACTAACCTATAACCTGGTCCTAAACTAAGCTAAATCGGGTCAGAACTGAAAGTCAAAGCAAAAGTCTACTTTTGCGACTTTCGGTTCCGAACCGAGCCTAAAATCAAAATTGTCGGGTTAAACATGCTTAGACATGTTCTTACATTAATTACCAAGTTATATAAGTGTTAAGACAGGTTTCATGGCTTCTACATTGTTAATTATGAGTTTATTTGCCAAATAGCTTTCTGTTGACTTTTTAATATTAAGTTTGACCCGACAATTGACCTAGTTAGAGTTGAAATCTGAGGGTGCCCTTTTAAGGGTTTATTACCCACATAATTACCAACTCATAGCCACTTTCAATTCGAAAAATGACTGGACCATTAGTGATTAATCACTAAGTCAAAGCTTAATTACGAAGGCTTTGACTTTCGGTCATTAAATTAATAAAACATGAATTAAGAAGGCTAAGAATGCTTACAAAGGCTCTTAGCACGAATTAGGAGTTGAAGGAAACTTGCTTTAAGTCCAGAGAGCTCCAGATAGTAAGCTTTGAATGATTTTGTGAATGAGCAAGTTCATGGTTGCAACATAAGGTCCTTATATAGTGATTTAGATGCAACAAGATCACTCCACACAAGTCTACAAGTGTTTCTTGATCATCTCAGGTGTCCCCTATGCATGAAAAACCATTGGAGCAGTCCCTGAATTCGAAAACCATGCATCTAAGGCGGTGGAAGAGGCTGAACAGGCACCTGTCAACATTTTTGAGAGCTGGCAACTTTTAGGCGGCCCGCGTAAGACATAAGGAAGTCTTACGCGGCTGGTATGAATGTCAGATTCGGTCAACAAGTTTTCAAACTTTGCATTTTTGGTCCCTGGTCCTTCTAAACATGTTTTAACTTTCATTTATTGCACTTTTAACCCTCAAACTTGACTTTTAAGGACTCTAAGTCATAAACAAACTTCGTTAAGCTCCTGGTTAGTTATACGATCACCGAAAATTCCTTAATTTCAACGTTGACGCTTTTAACCCCTTATTTACGAATGTTAACGTATTTTCCTCGTACGATATCGAAACCTTGTGAAATTTTTATCACTTATTCTCGGGAGCATAATTAATCGCTACAAAGCTTCGGGTTTGTTAAAAGGTCACTCAGAGGTATAATTTAAACATGTTGACACATTTAACCCTTGTGGCTTGCAAACTTTCACTTTTTCCTCAAACGGTTTCATACGATTCATGATTTATTCGTTTAAGGGTATAAACATCGTGTAGGGTTGTTGAAAGGAAAAATTATCAAATGTGGACACTTTGAATCCTTATACACACATACTTTCTTTGTTTGTGAACTTTAGTCCCTCTTGAAATAATTCTTTACATGTCTAAAGTCCATGACACGTGTCCTTATAATATTGGTCGTGATTTTACGAGGTGTTACATCCTCACCCCCTTAAAAGAAATCTCGACCTCGAGATTTACTGAAATAAATGAGGGTACTTCTGTTTCATTGTGGACTCTACCTCCCACGTGTACTCTGGGCCTCTTCGGGCATCCCATTTAACCTTTACAATTGGTACGTGCTTCTTTCGAAGTTTCTTAACCTGTCGATCCTCGATCGACAAAGTTTTTTCAACAAATTTCAAGCTCTCATCTATATGCACATCCGTATGTGGCATGACTAGTGATTCATCAGCTAGACATTTCTTCAGATTGTAGATGTGAAAGACATTATGAATCCCACTGAGCTCTTCAGGCAGGTTTAACTTGTAAGCCACTGTTCCAACACATTCGATGATCTCGAATGGTCCTATATATCTTGGGCTTAACTTGCCTTTCTTGCCAAAACGCATTACCCCTTTCCAAGGTGATACCTTAAGTAACACCTTGTCACCTACCTCGAATTTCAGAGGTTTACGCCTTTTATCTGCGTAGCTTTTCTGCCTATCCCTGGAAACTTTGAGACGATCACGTATCTGCACAATCTTATCTGTCGTCTCTAGGACTATATCAGGTCCTGTTAGTTGGACATCTCCAACTTCTGCCCAACAAACGGGCGTCCTGCACTTTCTTCCATACAAAGCTTCAAAAGGTGCAGCTTGAATGCTTGAATGATAACTATTATTGTATGAAAATTCAATCAATGGAAGGTGATCATCCCAACTTCGAACTAAATCAATAACACAAGCCCTTAGCATATCTTCCAGTGTTTGAATTATACGCTCACTCTGACCATCCGTCTGAGGATGATATGCAGTGCTGAAGTTTAATCGAGTGCCCAAGGATTGCTGAAAGCTTTTCCAAAAATGTGATGTATATCTCATATCCCTATCAGAGATAATAGACACTGGCACTCCATGGAGAGATACAATCTCATCCACGTACAGCTGAGCTAAGTTATCTGAGCTGTGTATTTCCTTAATAGGTAGGAAGTGGGCTGACTTGGTCAGTCTATCGACTATAACCCAGATAGCATCATTTCCTCGCTTTGTCTTTGGTAACTTAGTGATGAAATCCATAGTTACCATTTCCCACTTCCAGGTGGGAAGTTCAGGCTGTTGCAGCAAACCTGACAGCTTCTGGTGTTTGGCTTTAACCTGAGCACATGTCAGACATTTGGCCACGTAAGTGGCTATAGACTTCTTCAAGCCTATCCACCAATAATTTTCCTTTAAATCCTGGTACATCTTATCACAACCAGGATGAAGAAAATATTTGGAGCTATGTGTTTCTTGAAGAATCACATCCCTAAGTCCTCCATAAATTAGAACCCATATTCGTCCATACAATCTTAGGATTCCATCCTTGCCATATGATAACTGTTCAGCAGTTACACCCAACTTTTCATTTGGATAGTTAGCTTCTAATACAGCTTCCTTCTGAGCGGCTAGCAATCTTTCATTTAAGTTGTTTTTCAATTCAATGCTCTTGGCATTGATTCTAATGGGCTTAACTCTTTCCTTCCTGCTCAAAGCATCAGCGACTACATTCACCTTGCCTGGATGGTATCGGATTTCACAATCATAGTCGTTCAGTGTCTCCATCCATCGACGCTATCTCATGTTTAGGTCCTTCTGGTTGAACAAATGTTGAAGGCTTTTATGATCAGAATAGATCACACACTTGGTACCATATAAATAATGCCTCCAAAGTTTTAGTGCAAATACAACGGCATCGAATTCCAAATCGTGGGTGGTGTAATTCTTCTCGTGCACTTTTAATTGTCGGGAAGCATAGGCAATAACTTTGCCCTTCTGCATGAGCACACACCCCATACCTGTGTGTGATGCGTCGCAGTATACTACAAACTCTTCTATTCCCTCAGGCAATGTTAACACAGGAGCATTGCTCAACTTCTGCTTAAGAATCTCAAAGGATTCTTATTGCTTAGGACCCCAATCAAACTTGATATTCTTCCTAGTCAACGAAGTTAGAGGTGCAGCAATTCTTGAGAAATTTTCAATAAAATGCCTGTAATATCCTGCCAGACCCAAGAAGCTGCGAATCTCTGTGGGCGTTTTCGGCTCTTTCCAATTCATGATAGCTTCAATCTTAGCGGGATCCACCTGGATACCACGCTCACTAACCACATGTCCAAGGAATTGGACTTCACGAAGCCAAAATTCACACTTTGAAAACTTGGCGTAGAACTTTTCTTGTTGAAGAAGTTTAAAGATACAACGAAGATGCTTCTCATGATCAGCCTGATTCTTCGAACAAATAAGAATGTCATCAATGAAGACAATGACAAACTTGTCCAAGTAGGGTTTGCAAACGCGATTCATGAGATCCATGAACGCTGCTGGTGCATTAGTGAGTCCGAACGATATCACGAAGAACTCGTAGTGACCATAGCGAGTTCTGAATGCAGTCTTGCGCATATCTTCATCTCTAACCTTCAGCTGATGATATCCTGATCTCAAGTCGATCTTGGAGAAGTAACTGGCTCCTTGAAGCTGATCGAATAGATCGTCGATCCTGGGCAATGGATATCTATTCTTGATTGTAACCTTGTTCAGCTCTCGATAATCAATGCATAAACGCTTTGATCCATCATTTTTCTTCACAAACAGGATCGGTGCTCCCCAAGGAGATGAGCTAGGCCTAATAAATCCTTTTGCCAACAAATCATCCAACTTAGTTCTCAAATCTTTCATCTCAGTTAGGGCCAACCGGTAAGGTGCTCTTGTAACAGGTGCTGCTCCAGGTATAATGTCGATTCTAAACTCTACTTGCCTATCTGGGGGTAAACCAGGTAGTTCTTCAGGGAATACATCAGGGTATTCAGAAATGATAGGGATGTCTTCAATCTTGGGCTTTGGTTCATCAATTGTCACTTGTGCCATATAGATGACACAACCTTTCTTCATGCACCTTGATGCCTTAAGCATAGACACTTGCTTAGGCAACCCATGCTGAGTGTCTCCTTGTATGGTAAGTGGCTCACCATACAGAGTCTTGATAACCACTTGTTTCTTGTCACAAACGATCTAAGCTTGGTTATGAGATAACCAATCCATGCCTATTACTATGTCTAATCCAGCTAGTTTTAAAGGAAGCAAAGACAATGGAAAAGAGTGGTTCCTAATGGATATGAAACATCCATCTAACACGGTTGAAGCAGTTTCTATGGTACCATCGGCCAATTCTACCTCATATTTTATGCTTAGGGTTTTAACAGGCAGATTTAATAACTTACAAAACTTATTATCTACAAATGATTTATCTGCACCCGAATCAAACAATACCCTTGCATAAACATTATTGATAAAAAAGGTACCTGTTATCACGTTGTCATTTTGGATCGCTTCTTGGGCATTCATTTGGAAGACCCGGGCATTGGTCTTCTTGCCTTCTTCAGGTTTCTTCGCATACTTTGGGCAATTGGACTTGATGTGCCCTTTCTCGTTACAATTGTAACAAGTTGCATCCTTAATCTTCTTACAATCCAACGTCTTATGCTCAGAAGACTTACAGATCCCACAAGCTCTTGGCTGTGATTGGGACTTTGATTCATACCTAAACTTTCCCAAATGGCGCTTCTTGCAGGTCTTGCATTTGGGCTTCTCACCCGATTGTTGGTCCTCTTTCTTGAACCCTGAACTCTTCTTGTGATCAGAGTTCCCTTTGTGCTTCTTGTCTGAACGGTGTGAGTTATCATCTTCACGTTTTCTCTTCCCAGCATCAGAATTCCTAAGCGATCTCTGCCTGACCGCATCAAGGGTAAGAGATAATGATAAATCAGCCACTGACCTAAAGGTAGTAGGTCTTGATGCCTTCACACTCGCCTTAATCTCTGGAGCTAAACCTCCAATGAATCGAGCTACACGTTTTGGTTCTGGTGTAACCAAGTATGGAACCAAACGTGACATAGTGTTGAAGCTCGTGAGATAAGCCTGAAAGTCTAAATTCTTCATAACTAAAGTTAAGAAATCAGTCTCAATCTTCTCAACTTCATGTTGAGGGCAGAAACTTTCTTTGATTAGAGCAACAAATTGCTCCCAATACATGCTATATAAGTGGATCTTTCCTGTAGCTTGAATCAGTGATCTCCACCAAGCTAGAGCTTCTCCCTTAAACGATTGTAACACAAACTTCACAACGTCCTGCTCTGCACAACTACTAATGTCAACCACTGTATCCATCTCATTGAGCCATGTCATACAATCGACGGCTCCCTTCTCTCCTGTGAAATCTCTGGGCTTACAGGAGACGAAATACTTATAAGAACAACCCTTAACACGAGGCTCTTAGTTGAACACAATTTGTTTAGATGGAACACTTCTTTGATTCGATGAGTGACGAGCATCGTCCTTCTTTG
This sequence comes from Helianthus tuberosus, assembly GCA_030545235.1. NCBI lineage: Eukaryota > Viridiplantae > Streptophyta > Magnoliopsida > Asterales > Asteraceae > Helianthus > Helianthus tuberosus. The sequence continues at coordinate 48,850 of JARYGA010023364.1, forward strand.
ACTCATTTACTTTAGATGGGGGCTTACTATGTGCCATAGATAGAGTCTTAGAGTGTGTACCACTTGATTCTTTGAATTGTCTGTCAAGTGCCCTAGTAACAGCATTGTCTATTAATGCCTGTAGATCCGCACCAGCCACATTAATCCAGGTGGTAACATGATTTTCTCTCGGGTGACTGTTTGCTTACTCCGATTCAGCCATGTAGCTTGATTGCTACAAAACAATTGACAATATCTTATTCAGAGGTTATTTATGGGATCATCCCTTTGCTGATTCATTAACCATGGCAATTATAAACCATATTTGGTTAATTTATTAAACACATTTATTTAGGATTTTCCTTATAATTTATCCTAATTATGAAGTATTAAGGGTATTATTAATGGCACATAAGGCCTAGTCACATGGACAATTTAATTTATAAGCCATGATCTTATAGGATCGAGGCATTAAGGCTTGAATCGTAGTTCATTACCTTTCTTGACAGGGAGTCATAGACTACAACTGTCTTTTGTCTTATATGACAATGAATATGGCTCGTAGGCCCTACATCACAAATGGACGTTCAAATAATTAACGAAAGGAATTGGAAGAATCCAATATAAGGATGACATGCGTGATTTTAACGAATCACATCTGCCAGAAGTGTTAACATGTTTTCAGATGTTAACAAGGATTTGAATCTTTTTAAACAGGTTTTACCATCATGGCCAGATCTATAATGACATGCAGGCTAGGTTATACCTTTTAAGACTCTTATTTAATATTTAAAGGCACATTTAAAAGGAATGATATTTTTGATTTATTTGATATTTTATATTTACACATATAATGATGAAATGAAATTTTAAATTAAAACATTCCACTAAAATTAAAAGGGAGTACACATTTGCCCTAAACGGGACTTTAACAGAAATAGCTTACCCACGCAGGGGCTAAACTGAAAATACAAGTCTTCTCAGGGACTGAATACATAAATAGATGTCCACACAGGGACTTGATTGAAATAAGGAAATTACAATACATATAAATAAATAAGGAATCTTCAAAAATGCCTTTTCTTCTTTCCCTTGATTAGATTCGCCAGACCCTTGAGAAATCGCCGGTGGCTCCTACGCTCTTCTTAAACCTCCCATTCCACCTGGCTCAACCTCTGTAAAATCTCTTATTGCTGCGGTGGCGGTATCAATGGCGGTTGCTGATGCGGAGGTTGAGGATGTGGCGGGTATGGGTACCCAAAAGCTTGGTACCCCAATTGCTACGAAGCTGCATAGGGCCCTTCAGGGTGATGAGCATTGTAGTTGGCTGCTACGAGGTATGGGTCAACATCGGGGGCATTGTAGTAGTTGTACCCCGGGTAGGCAGGCTGCTCAAAAGGGTTATACGCCGCTGCACCGGCGTATGAAGGAATTGGGTTATCAAATCCCACTGGTGGCGGTGCGACTGGCGCAGAGTCCACCTCAAAAACGGGGTTTGAAGGCCCACCCATCTGTGGGTCTTCATAAAGTGGCGGGTAATGACTGCCACTTGAATGCTGAGGGGTGCTGAAATGGAAATACCCTCCTCGGACGGACATCCGTGCACCTGTTCTTCTTCGCCTCGGTGGCTCCGGAGGTGGTTGCTACACTGGTGGTGGTGGTGGCGGTGGAGTGACCGCTACAAAACGTGAATCCTAGGAGGGATCCTGCTGCTGTTGCTGAGACGGGTTGTAAGAGGGAGTAAACACCCAGTCGTATTGGGCAAACCTTGCCTCATAGCTGTCTGGACCACGATAAGGTGATCCATGAAAAGACGACCCATCCGAAATCTCGATGGGGTGAGTAGGTGTCCCAGATGGTGGTTCGGCGGGATCCGGGTCATCATCCATCTCCATGTCCTGAGCTTCAGGGAAATGGACTTCGGGGCCCAATGGGTTATGACCCATTGGTTCTTCAATCTAATTTGTCGGGTTAAACCGGCTCTGGAAATACGGGGTTGGGTCTTGAAACGTGTGGTGTGACCCCGACCGCTGCAGTGGTAGGTAGGAATGGCGTGAATGGTCGGACTCGTTGCCTTGATGGAGTCCGAAGGAATCATGGTAGGAAGGTGAGGAACTAAGCGAGACAGAATGCCTTGCAGGCTCTAAGTAGGTCCTCCAGTCTTCTTGAGGACTGGTGCTCATTGTAACAGACGGAGTTCGCCGGTGGGAAGGTCCGGCCTCGTGATCGTTGGGGGCGTTGAATGGCCCCTTTCCTCGTCCTCCTATTCGGAACCTTGGTGGTATTTTGTAGATCCTGTCAAAACAAACAAAAGAAACAACAAAAGAAAAACAATAAAGGACAAAATAAAATAAATTAGGATTAGTCCTAAGTTCTTTATCAAGACTCGGAAGTCGAGGAATGTGCAAACTGTGTCATTGAGATTAAACACAAAAGGCTAGTGTTTAATTCACACAATGTTGGCTCTGATACCAACCTGTCACACCCTGATATTTCCATGTATTACAGGTGGGCCCGGTGAGGAGTATCGTGACGTAGTTGATATCATCATAGACAATTTATCACAGTTTAATACACAGTGGAAGTCGAAAGATAATGTTAATATCAATTATTACAAAAACGGTTGTAAGGGATCCACAGGCGGATCAAAGTTAAAAGGAACATTGTTCAACAGATTTATAAACATCTAAGCTTGCAAGATTCTTTATTGATGCTAGGAGTAGCCAGCCCATTTCGATTAGTACCTGCACTTAACCTTTTTGGAAAATACGTCAGTTTTCACTGGTAAGTACAATTAACCGACTCATTTTGAAAATGCTTAAGAAAATTGATTTGAATGCACAAGGCACAAAATATCTTTTATAACTTGGGATAATTATTTAAAAATAAACTTGTTAAAGAATTACATGTTTATTATACGTTCAGTAGCCCGGGCTGAAAACCGGGTTAAAGATTAATAGACACACCACATAATATATCCCACGGCGAGTTATTCTCGAGCAGGTGGGTACATTATTTTACATACGCACCGGCAGGTGTATACCTACACCCCGTGCTTAAGTCGTGGCCGTTTCAATGAATGAGCCGAGGATATCCAGGACATGGTCATTAACCCCCCCAAAGGCTTAGAATAAACAAAACAGAATAAACGGGTTATCTCAATGATTTAACCTTCATACGATTAAAAATTCAATACCCGACCAAGCGGTATTTTATATACCGTACCCCAAGCCTGTATAAGGGAAAATAAGTTAAAAGTATTTACCTGAGCAAATTATACAAATTTATCCCAGCCGTACAAATTAGCAAGTGCAAATATCTTTTACTGGTCTCCTAAATCTGGAACGAAGGTTTTAATTAACCTATTAGATTTCTAACGGGTCTTACTTAAGTTTAAACTTAGACCGGTTAGTTTTAAAGAAAGGTATACGGTTCAAAATGCAAGATTAAGCGAAGACCGGATTAGAATGTGGTTTAGACCCGACAAGTATGAAGATTTGTATAATATGGGTAAATTAAACACATTCTGGATTTTGAAGTGAAAATGGTAAGGTTTGACCCGTTTCGGTTAATTTATGCAAACTAGTTACATAAACCGTACTGTTATGGGTCATTTTCTGAGTATACATATCCTGACTAATATCTCGCTTTTAATTGTTTATTTGTGACCAGGATACTGAACGGGGATATTGCTAACATCCTGGGCGATATCCTAAGGTTGAGTGAATTAAACACGTGCAGGTTAATGGCTGTAAGTTACTAACGGTCATCAGGACTTCTTCTCCTCAAGACTCGGGCGTATTTGTTATGAGGAAGCCGTTGAACCCGAAAGACTTGGTCCTCAACGTTCGAGTGGGAATATTCGCTGGATCCTGGAAGTTTAGGATAGTTTGTTACATTATCTTTACTATAAATAGATGGGGCCGGATCAGTTTAAGGCACACAATTTTACACTTACACTCTCAAACACTTTCACTCTCTAGCTCATTGCAAACACACAACACTTGTATTCGAATTACATTGTAACACATAGTCGATCCGTACCACATCCTGCACTGTATTCTGATATTTGAAGCAATAGAAGAACAAGGCAGCTGCGATTGTCAGCTCCCGAGGTTTTATGCCGGCGATCTAGATTGATCAAGGGCTTTCCTCGTACATCACGTGTCAACCTTTACTTTTTTGCTCATTGTTTGATCATTGATATAGCTCTATATCCCGGGCTGTATCCTGAAACCGTTTTCATATCTAATTTGGCCAATACATTTTTCACACATAATTTTAGCACACTACCTCACTTAACTAATTTGATCACTTAATTGCTTAGGTAATTTTTGACCAAAACAATTTGGCGCCCACCGTGGGGCAAGTGGTGCTACTTTTACTAAAAGTCTTTGCAAAATCATTAATCGGTTTTCTATTTTCAAAACTTTTTGCCACATTGTTTACAATGGCCTCAAGATCAAACATGAGCTCTTCCACTATGTCTGCTACAACCTCTGCTACTACTGGTTCGGTGCTTCCACCACCTCCTCCAAGGATGCCGTTTTCTTCACAATCTCAAGATGTTATCCCTACTCGGAGTGTCCAGGGATCTGCTCCCGTTTTAGCCTCTAACGGTGAAATTTTGACTTTATTTGGAAGTGTGCAGGAACAAATGAGGCAGCAACAGGAGACTAACCAAATGCTGTTAAGAGAGATACAACTCTTAAAAGCTAGCTCGAGCAGACCTGTTGAGGAAACTGTCACTCCTATACAGCCCAGGGCTTTGAACTTCAGTTCCGCAGTTTACACTGAGGATAATAGGGGGAATATCGTCCCAAGCCATTCTCAGAATCATACCCCTGAGATACCCTCTTCGGTCAGGATATCGACTGTGAGAAGTTTAGGATATGCTTCAGGATATGGCCAAAATCCTCAGAACGGTAATGTGTCAAATAATAATATTCTTGCTACTAACAACAATGGCTCTTTGCAGGATGCAGGTATGACGTCAACATTTACCAGGGAGCTCCAGAAATTGAAGGACATGATATCCAGTGTACCTGGAGTGGTCCAGCCAATTCCGGAAGTATCCCAAGACAGCCACAGGATATCCCGCTTTGCATATCCTATCTGTGATGCTGAAATCCCAAAAAGATTTCAGACTGCCAACATGAAGCTGTATGATGGGACTACGGATCCTGAAGAGCATATTGCCCAGTATAGGGAAAGAATGGAGATTAACCCTATCCCTCCGGAGCTTAAGGAAGCATGCTTATGCAAGGGATTTGGTTCTACTCTGACAGGATCAGCCTTAAAATGGCTGTTAAACGTTCCTCCTCACTCAATTACTTCGTTTGCTCATTTGGTTAATTTATTTAACAGTCAATTTTCTTGTAGTCGGAGTTTTGAGAAACTAACCAGTGACCTTTACAGGATAACTCAAGGGCCTCAGGAATCCTTGAGGGATTATGTGAACAAATTCAGTCGAGAATCCTTGGATATCCCACATCTTGATGTTGCAACAGCTGTGCAAGCTTTTAAGATGGGATTACAAAAGGATTCTCAGTTTTATCAGGATCTTGTAATGAATCCCTGCAGGAATCTCGACGAAGCTCGTAACAGGGCTTTGAGATATATCCGTCTGGAAGATGACAAGAAGATGCAGGAGAGGATGAATTCTACCTCAACCTATGAATCAACTAAAAGGAAATCAGAAACCTCATATAAGCCATATCGCTCCAGGCCATATGGCAGAAATGATAACAAGAAAGTGAACGCTGTTGAAGACGAGGATCCTGATGAATATCCTGATTTATCTGAATACTGCTTTTCTGTTAATATACCTGAATTAATGTATGCTATGCAGGGCTTAGGGGACAAAGCTAGGTGGCCTCGAAAGAACCAGCAGAAAGCTGATTAGAAGGATAAATCCAAATGGTGTGCCTTCCACGAAGACTTCGGACATATGACCGAGGATTGCATTGCTTTAAGGAAAGAGATAAGTTACCTGTTAAGCAAGGGGTATCTGAAGGACTTGCTGGGAAAAAAGAAGAATAAAGGGCAGGATCCCGAGAAGGATTCTGAACGAGCAGCATCACCCCCAGCAGATGCCAAGATAATTAACTTTATTTCAGGAGGATCCGACATTTGTGGGACTTCGTATTCGGCGGCCAAGAGACATGCGAAGGAAGCTAAGAGCGAGAGGGGAGACAGACCAGTCAGAATGACTTCCCTCACAACTGATAAAGTGATCACTTTCGATAGTGATGACAGGGATACTGTTCAGGATCCTCACCATGATGCTTTAGTAATAACATTATATGTGGCTAACCATTTTGTACGCAGGATACTGGTAGACAACGGTAGTTCTGTCAATATAATTCAGCTGGAAACATTGAAGAGGATGAATGTATCTCCGATGGATATCACTTCGAAGTCCACTGTGCTCGTTGGTTTCAGTGGAGAAGCTAGGAATACCGTAGGGGAGATAAAGTTACCAGTATATGTTGAAGGGGTCAACTCAATACAACGCTTCTGTGTGATGGACTCCTTATCCTGCTATAACATCATACTGGGAAGACCATGGATTCACGATATGAAGGTTGTGCCATCAACATATCACCAATGCATCAAGATCCCTACCCCTTGGGGGGTTGTCAAGGTGGAAAGTGATCAATAGGAAGCGAAAGAATGCTACTCATCCTCGATGAAATCCTCAACTAAGCCTAGTACAGCATAGCAATTAAAGATGCGGGCCCAGGATATCGTTGAGGATTCGGAGCAGGATGTGAAGAAAATTATCCTGGATCAGGATAATCCTGATATCTCGGTGCTCGTAGGAACCAATATCCCTCAGGATATTGAAGAATAGTTAACTAACTTTTTGAAATGCAGGATGTCAACATTTGCATGGAAGCATGAGGATATGACAGGCATATCCAAAGACATTATCACTCACAAGCTTGGAATTGACAAATCATTCAAGCCTGTTCAGCAAAAAAGAAGAAAATTCGCTCCTGAGCGGAATGCGATTATCCAAGAGGAAGTTGAAAGATTGTTGAAGTCCAGGATGATCAGAGAAGTCAAGTTTCCAAGATGGCTAGCAAACGTAGTTGTGGTACAGAAGAAAAACGGGAAATGGAGAGTCTGTGTAGATTACACGGACTTGAACAAGGCTTGTCCTAAAGATCCATTTCCTCTCCCTCATATCGATGCAATGGTAGATGCTACTGCTGGACATGAAATGTTAACATTAATGGACGCATCCACAGGATTTCAGCAGATTCAAATGGAGCCTTCGGATCAGGAGGATACTGCTTTCATGACACCAACAGGTATATATTGCTATACTGCTATGCCTTTCGGTTTGAAAAATGCAGGTGCAACATACCAGAGATTGGTAAACATGATGTTCAAAGATAAGCTGGGGGACACCATGGAGGTATATATTGACGATATGGTGGTAAAATCTAAAAGAGCTGAGGATCACCTCCAGGATATCAAGGGAGCATTTGATATCCTGGATCAATACAACATGAAGCTGAATCCTGCTAAGTGCCATTTCGGAGTGGGGGCAGGAAAGTTTCTTGGATATATGGTGACAAAAAGGGGGATAGAAGCAAGCCCAGAGCAGATCAAAGCTATCCTAGATATAAAATCACCCTCAAATATGAAGGACGTACAAAGGTTGACAGGCCGAGTAGCAGCTTTGAATAGATTTATTTCAAGATCCTCAGAAAAATGCAAGGAATTCTATGATATCCTCAAGAAGAATAAGAAATTTGAATGGGGAGCAAAGCATGAAGCAGCCTTGCAGGATTTGAAGCGATATCTCTCAACCGCACCTCTATTGATGAAGCCTGAAAATGGTGAACCACTATCCCTATACCTCGCTGTATCAGGGAATGCTGTAAGTGCCGTTCTTATAAAAGACCATGAAGGTCAGCAATATCCTGTATATTATGTTAGTAAAAGTTTGTTAGATGCTGAAACTAGGTATTCTCATTTAGAAAAATTGATATTAGCTCTAGTCATGGCATCGACAAAGCTTAGACATTATTTTGAGACACATAGGATCCATGTTAAAACGAATTATCCTGTCAAAAATGTGCTTAGGAAACCAGAGATGTCAGGCAGGATGGCCAAGTGGTCAGTAAAGTTAAGTGTTTATGATTTAGTGTATGAACCTAGAAATGCCATAAAGTCTCAGGCTTTAGCTGACTTTGTGGCTGATTTCAGTAGTGACATTCAGGACGAGGCAGACCTAGAAGTTCAGCAGTTAGTAGAATCTTCAGGATCCTGGACGTTGTATACTGATGGTGCATCCAATATAAGAGGTGTAGGTTTAGGTATACTACTAAAATCGCCACAGGGGGACATATTACCCCAGGCTATTAGGTGTGAATTTCCTGCTACTAATAATGAGGCAGAATATGAAGCTTTAATTGCAAGATTAGAATTGGCTAAGAATATGAGTATCAAGAATTTGCAAGTATATGTTGACTCCTTGTTAATTACTAACCATTTTAATGGATCCTATGCAGTTAAGGGTGAGAGATTAATCGAATATCTCGATATTCTCAAAAAATTAGCAGGATATTTCGATGTTTTTACACTTGAACAGGTACCAAGGGAGGATAATGCTGAAGCGGATGCCTTAGCAAATTTGGGATCATCGATCAGGATACCTGAAGGGACCCAAATACCAATATTACGTGTCTTATATCCTGCAACGAATCCTCAGGATAAAGAAGTAGCGGGTATTCAGGATCCTGGAGCAGAATATCCTGAACAGGATCCTAAATCCTAGACGGCTCCAATTGTGAGATATCTCAACGAAGGACACATCCCCGAAAATGAAAATCCTAAGGCATTTAGGATGAAGGTATCACGATTCACTATTATAAATAATGTTTTATACAAGAAATCTCTTGCAGGACCGTATTTGAGGTGCTTGGAGGATCCTGAAGCCAAAGAAGTACTTCAGGATATACATGAAGGGGATTGTGGTAACCATACAGGGGGCAGGTCATTATTCTCAAAAGTATTAAGGACAGGATATTATTGGCCAACAATGAGAAAAGATGCCGCAGAATATGCTCGAAAATGTGACGCATGTCAAAGGCATAGTAACATATTACATCAGCCTGCTGAACCGCTGTATCCTATTGTTTCCCCTTGGCCGTTTATGAAGTGGGGTATGGATATAGTGGGAAAGCTTCCAAAAGCTCCAGGAGGAAAGGTTTTCATGTTGGCAATGACGGATTATTTCTCCAAGTGGGTTGAAGCAGAAGCATTTGTTCAAGTTAGAGATCAAGAAGTAGTATCCTTCATAAAGAGAAATATCCTGACCAGATTTGGAGTACCAGCTGAGATAATCTGTGACAATGGTGCTCAGTTTATAAGCAAGAGAACTACTGACTTTTGCAAGAGTTGGGGAATCAAAATGATCACATCTACTCCGGTACATCCTCAAGCGAATGGACAAGCAGAATCCTCAAACAAGATAATTGTCAATAACTTAAAGAAGAGACTTGGAGCCAAAAAAGGAAGATGGGCAGAAGAATTAACCTTTGTTTTGTGGGCTGATAGGACAACGGTCAAGAATGCAACAGGCCAAACCCCATTTTCCTTGGTATTTGGAGCAGAAGCAATGATTCCAACGGAAATGGCAATACCTACTGCAAGATCTATCCTACGGGATCCTGAACAGAATCCTGAAGCCTTGTGTCAGGATTTGGATACTATAGATGAAAAAAGGGATGCAGCAAGGCTAAGAATGGCAGCATATCAACGAAGAATATCCAGAGCATATAACAAGAATATTAGGACCAGAAAATTTAAGGTTGGAGATTGTAAGACCCTAATTCATAACTGACTAAAGTCGCAGCGGAAAAACGTACCATAAAAATTTCTTTCTTGCAAACACCTTGACGCACTTAAAATTTATTTTTAAGATTTATTCTTTCACAATAAATACATTTATTATACTCATTTCCAAAAGAAACCATAAACTAGCTTCACTCAATTACGTACTCAACACTCCCGTACAATCTATCTTGTGACTCGATCCTCGATCTCCAAACCTTGAATATTCTCATGACTGGAACTACCTGCGTTCACCACATAAAATTCACAACATTAGTACGCATTATAAATATACAAGGTTTGTTCACGTTTACTTCTCGTTTCGTTAACTCTTTACATCCCAGCTTTTCTTTCCTGTCATACCATCCGTGATGAGACTTCTTTGCTATTCCTGCATTTCACTTATAACTCCAAGTACACGAATAAACAACGTAAACACATAACCATACCGAAGGACTTACGTACATACCCTACTTCATACATATTATCTCTATATATACATACACACACACATGCATGCACACCTGCTTACATACGTACTCACACACATACATGCTAATCTACATGCATACTTACATATACACACATCTACATCATTATATATACGTATTTATATGTACACATACCAACATCATAATAATACACACATGACATTATACATCTTTACATACATACAACCCTACGTGCATCAAACCAAGCTCATACATGCCTACTCTCATACATACCATCACACATTCGCTTATTCTTGATCACATACTTATAAGCATACTCATGTAGGTACATTATGCTTTCATACGTTTCTACATACTTGTATAGAGATATGCAAACATGCATACATACCTTTCTACATGTGCGCTTACCCTAATGGTCATAAAACATAAGTTAAAATAATCGTACGCAACTTAAAACGCGTTTATACGAGTTCCCAAACCAAAACGAGACCTGAAAACAATTTTCGGAGAAATATCACCCGTCGCGTCGCGCGACGCCCTCAAAAAGACAGACAGTTGTTGCTGCTGTGCTGCAGATTTCCAGCACGTCCGCGTTTCACGGAAACGGTCATAACTTCTTCGTTATTGGTCCGTTTTACCCGATTCTTTTTCCTACGCGTCCGTAATTTAATTCCCCATCTTATGGTGTTAAGATCCGACATCCGGATTAACACAATTCCAGACTTTTAAGTCTTCGGCTTACTACCCTTTTTACCAATAATTGACCCGTTCATAATTCTATCACATAACTTGTTTATTTGACCTTAACTTCATATGGATTGATAATACCAAGGACTTTTGTCATAAAAGACCCATTCCCGGACACTTTACATCTTATTTCACCCGTTTACGCTCATAAGCTTATTTTGACCCGTTAAGGGTAATTGCGCATTAAAACGTTTCGGACTCACAAAACCCTACTCCTCACTTTCATACTTGACCAAAACATTACACTAATCGAATAACTTGTTTCTAAACTACTTTTAAGATCGTTTACCCAAAATACCCATCAAGGGCATTTTGGTCAACTATAATCCCATCATCTATGACGAAAGGCTACGTCACATATTTAACCTCCAACATCACGTTTAGTTAAATAAAACACCGTATACTTAATCGAACTGAGAAGTGATTACAGAAATCACTTACCTTATGCGTCCCTGCTCGTATCCGATCCTTTACCACCTCTTGATCCGTTAGCCTTTCACGCTTGAATCCGTCTTGACATGATTCCTATACTTTCATGTCACCCATCACATTCTCGTTAGTATACACCATTGTACACGTTGTCGATCATATCAACCACATATTTCACATTTAATTCATGTAATTCATCATATAATCACGGATAACGCATATCAACATAGCATGTACCATACGACTTCCTACAATCCTACCTTTACGACAACGAGTCAAATCATGTTACTTATACTTAGTTGACTTTCAGAAGTCAACTATTAACCATATTTAACTATCGACTTATCATCGTATACTCGTAACATCATAATTGACCATACGGACAATACTATATACATTTTGTCATACGCTTGATGTGTGTACCATCTTTTAAGCATAACGTGCAACTAATTTATGCATAAATCTTCCAAGTTCATATATAATTCATCAAATCCTACTAGTAATCAACATATAACATTCACACATAAACATCAAACATATCACCACCACATTTCTTTCAATTCAACTCACAAGAATTCATCATATCCATCATAATCCATCAACAATCAACAAGAATTGAACATGGATGATCATTCAAGTCATCATCCTTACCAAAACAAGTGGGTTTCACCTCTAAACATCAAATTAACACAAACCATACATAACCTATGTTCTATATGACGATTCTAACACTTATACATGATCAATTTCACATTAACTTACGGATTAGAACATAACCCACTTCACACATGATCACTAATCTTTGATTTAAGACATACCTTACGATCCCCTTGTGAAGGTGATCACTAATTCATGCTCGGTTGTGAATTTGGGCCTTGATTCATTCTTCAATTTGAAGCTTTAAGGTTGAGTTAGGGTTGAGCTCCTTTGGAGCTCCTGAACCATCGAGAACACACGCAGCATGTGTGTTTGTGTGTGATATTTTCTTATTTAACTCAACATTTCATCTTATACACTTTAACCCCTCGAGTTTGCCTTTAAAACATATTTGGCACCTTTTCTATTTTAATAGTCTAAACCGGGCATTTAACCTAGTTAAATGGCCTAGTTATTTATTTCATAACATAACGCATAAGGACATATCTCGAATATATAACATCTGGATTTTGGGGCGTTACAAGTCTACCCACCTTAAATGAGGTTTCGTCCCCAAAACCTTTCTCATCTTTATTTAACACTAATTATTCCTTCTCTACATCCCCTCAACACGACCACGAGTCCATCCCAATGACTATCCTCCCATTTCACGAACCCATCCCAGAGTTCTTATTACTGTTTCTTTCACTAAATAATGCTTGCTGCTAACGTACTTCGTAGCTATCGGTTCATTCATCATTCGTTTGCTTGAAATAATTGCAACTTACCATTACTGACATTTCTTTATATTTATTTCATTATTCATATCATTTTCGTCGACTATACTATCTTACTTTGTAATTTGTACCCACTCATCTATAGCTAACTTCTATAGATCCATCATAATAATAGGTAACTATCCACTGTCGATTCATAAATTATTCATATAATTGACTTCTTCATAACAATTCCATACCTTCCTTATCATACCTTCGCATATCATTCTCATCTCCTTAACCTGTCAATAACGGGTCAATACACATACTTGCTCAATCTGTACTCATACATCCATTCATACAATCTGTTCATAACGGATCTACCAGATTCATCTTATCTCTTAAGATTTCATTCTATGCATATATTATTTAACATTTAGTTATTGTTTTGTTACCACACAAAACTACCATTTCATAGTCATATATACGTACCTTAACTTTAATGTGAACATCCTTCTACGTTTTCTACAGCTACTTGTACCCTACATTCCTTTACGTTACCTTTAAATCATTTTGTCCATTTTACATCACTGTTGTTTTCACTTCATACATTTCTTGATTTACATATATACATGTGTGTCATACTAGTTTATATCTATCCAGCATAAGTTAAATATCTTACTAACCTCTTTCATTTCACTAAGCGACGATCCGTAACCCCGATCGAACATCTTCTTCTCGATTACTAGCCATAACAGACCAGGTTTCATTTATCCTTATAATGAGCTTCCGCTCGTGCACATTCTCTTACCAATACGATTGGTTCCATCACATTAATAATTCTAACATTTTCATAAAAAAAAATTGGCGGTTAGCATATTTCATTTAAACATTCATTGTACTAGGGAATTACCCACTTATAATCCTTCTACCATTTCTTACGTACCTACTACAACGTACCACACATTCTATTTCTTACATGCAATCCTTTCATTCTATTCATCATTTCGCCAACCTTCATTTGACTCTTCAAAGCTTAACTGACATTTCTTAATCATTGTATAAGTACCGAGGCGCACGTCCGTACTTCTTTCCATTCATGCTTACATGCATAAACATTTATTACATCATTTCGGTATTGTTAGCAAAACTTATCATTTCTGCTCGTACTTAATTTATTGTCCAGGTCGTAGCCCGTCATTTATTATGACTTCTAAGGGTCTATTACTAACACATTTAACACCTAACTGGTTCAAAACTCCTTTCTTTCCTCTCACAACTTAGGTTTTGCATGCCTATTACAATCATTCTTTTGTTTATTCACTTTACATTTACCCATACGACTCGTTTGACACAACCACGGTCAAACTATCAACATGTTCTGATGTGGACTAATTCCATCCTTTTTATTATTTTAAATCCGCCTTGCGGATTCAAACGTAACATTCATACCTTTCATTGCTTCTAGGTTTCAAATCCGTCTAGCGGTTCCAAACATACCATTTATACCTTTTCTTCCTTCTATGATCGAATCCATCTAACGGATTTCAATCATATCATTCACATCTTTCATTTCTTACATGTGTTGAATCTGTTTCGCAGATTCGGACATATCATTTCTACATTTCATTTCCTTGAATCCGTTTTACGGATTCAAACATTCCATTCATGCTTTTCATCCCTTGAATCCGTCTCACGGATTCAAACATATCATCCATGCCTTTCATCCTTGAATCCGTCTCACGGATTCAAACATTGCATTCATACTTTTCATTCCCTGAATCCGTCTCCCGGATTCAAACATATTATTCATATTTTGTTGATCCGTACTTAATTACAGATTCAACATTCTTCATTCTTATCAGGCATGTTTTTCATTCTTACATCGTACTCTCAATTTCCCGAGAGTCTTACTTCCCATTTCACCCACACGCCCGCCTGCTACCCAACTCTACCGGACATACCTGTAACAATTATCATGGTCTCACGAAAGTCATACGTTTCTCGTGTACTGGCCAGGTACACAATCCACATAGTAGTTTCGTGCCTTCATGAAATTGTCACCTTACGTCCGTAGACTTGGGTTTCGGCGCGTGTATCCCTTTCAGTACTTCATTACTATACTATCATTATCCTTCATTTAACATTTTCCTTCTCTTAATGAATTTTACTGTTACATATACCCACATAATGAATTTACGTACCTGGATTCAACTTTGGCTTATTACCTCTTTGCCTGCTTAGTATTCATCCTAAACTGCATTCACATATCATCCTCTTCAAACACTTATGCCTATCTTGCACATACAAAACCGTAAGTTTCTTTATACGTATACATAAGTACATAATTACATTAGTTTTTACCTTTGGATCTTGATCGAGTCTTAGATCGTACGGGTTTCTTATCTCAAGAGCACACAAGTTTGAGTTCAAGTACTTACCTTCTCGTACTTGATTCCCTCAAACCAGGGCTCTGATACCAACTTGTAAGACCCTAATTCGTAACTGACAAAAGTCGCAGCGGAAAAACGTACCATAAAAATTTCTTTCTTGCAAACACCTTGACGCACTTAAAATTTATTTTTAAGATTTATTCTTTCACAATAAATACATTTATTATACTCATTTCCAAAAGAAACCATAAACTAGCTTCACTCAATTACGTACTCAACACTCCCGTACATTCTATCTTCTGACTCGATCCTCGATCTCCAAACCTTGAATATTCTCATGACTGGAACTACCTGCGTTCACCACATAAAATTCACAACATTAGTACGCATTATAAATATACAAGGTTTGTTCACGTTTACTTCTCGTTTCGTTAACTCTTTACATCCCAGCTTTTCTTTCCTGTCATACCATCCGTGATGAGACTTCTTTGCTATTCCTGCATTTCACTTATAACTCCAAGTACACGAATAAACAACGTAAACACATAACCATACCGAAGGACTTACGTACATACCCTACTTCATACATATTATCTCTATATATACATACACACACACATGCATGCACACCTGCTTACATACGTACTCACACACATACATGCTAATCTACATGCATACTTACATATACACACATCTACATCATTATATATACGTATTTATATGTACACATACCAACATCATAATAATACACACATGACATTATACATCTTTACATACATACAACCCTACGTGCATCAAACCAAGCTCATACATGCCTACTCTCATACATACCATCACACATTCGCTTATTCTTGATCACATACTTATAAGCATACTCATGTAGGTACATTATGCTTTCATACGTTTCTACATACTTGTATAGAGATATGCAAACATGCATACATACCTTTCTACATGTGCGCTTACCCTAATGGTCATAAAACATAAGTTAAAATAATCGTACGCAACTTAAAACGCGTTTATACGAGTTCCCAAACCAAAACGAGACCTGAAAACAATTTTCGGAGAAATATCACCCGTCGCGTCGCGCGACGCCCTCAAAAAGACAGACAGTTGTTGCTGCTGTGCTGCAGATTTCCAGCACGTCCGCGTTTCACGGAAACGGTCATAACTTCTTCGTTATTGGTCCGTTTTACCCGATTCTTTTTCCTACGCGTCCGTAATTTAATTCCCCATCTTATGGTGTTAAGATCCGACATCCGGATTAACACAATTCCAGACTTTTAAGTCTTCGGCTTACTACCCTTTTTACCAATAATTGACCCGTTCATAATTCTATCACATAACTTGTTTATTTGACCTTAACTTCATATGGATTGATAATACCAAGGACTTTTGTCATAAAAGACCCATTCCCGGACACTTTACATCTTATTTCACCCGTTTACGCTCATAAGCTTATTTTGACCCGTTAAGGGTAATTGCGCATTAAAACGTTTCGGACTCACAAAACCCTACTCCTCACTTTCATACTTGACCAAAACATTACACTAATCGAATAACTTGTTTCTAAACTACTTTTAAGATCGTTTACCCAAAATACCCATCAAGGGCATTTTGGTCAACTATAATCCCATCATCTATGACGAAAGGCTACGTCACATATTTAACCTCCAACATCACGTTTAGTTAAATAAAACACCGTATACTTAATCGAACTGAGAAGTGATTACAGAAATCACTTACCTTATGCGTCCCTGCTCGTATCCGATCCTTTACCACCTCTTGATCCGTTAGCCTTTCACGCTTGAATCCGTCTTGACATGATTCCTATACTTTCATGTCACCCATCACATTCTCGTTAGTATACACCATTGTACACGTTGTCGATCATATCAACCACATATTTCACATTTAATTCATGTAATTCATCATATAATCACGGATAACGCATATCAACATAGCATGTACCATACGACTTCCTACAATCCTACCTTTACGACAACGAGTCAAATCATGTTACTTATACTTAGTTGACTTTCAGAAGTCAACTATTAACCATATTTAACTATCGACTTATCATCGTATACTCGTAACATCATAATTGACCATACGGACAATACTATATACATTTTGTCATACGCTTGATGTGTGTACCATCTTTTAAGCATAACGTGCAACTAATTTATGCATAAATCTTCCAAGTTCATATATAATTCATCAAATCCTACTAGTAATCAACATATAACATTCACACATAAACATCAAACATATCACCACCACATTTCTTTCAATTCAACTCACAAGAATTCATCATATCCATCATAATCCATCAACAATCAACAAGAATTGAACATGGATGATCATTCAAGTCATCATCCTTACCAAAACAAGTGGGTTTCACCTCTAAACATCAAATTAACACAAACCATACATAACCTATGTTCTATATGACGATTCTAACACTTATACATGATCAATTTCACATTAACTTGCGGATTAGAACATAACCCACTTCACACATGATCACTAATCTTTGATTTAAGACATACCTTACGATCCCCTTGTGAAGGTGATCACTAATTCATGCTCGGTTGTGAATTTGGGCCTTGATTCATTCTTCAATTTGAAGCTTTAAGGTTGAGTTAGGGTTGAGCTCCTTTGGAGCTCCTGAACCATCGAGAACACACGCAGCATGTGTGTTTGTGTGTGATATTTTCTTATTTAACTCAACATTTCATCTTATACACTTTAACCCCTCGAGTTTGCCTTTAAAACATATTTGGCACCTTTTCTATTTTAATAGTCTAAACCGGGCATTTAACCTAGTTAAATGGCCTAGTTATTTATTTCATAACATAACGCATAAGGACATATCTCGAATATATAACATCTGGATTTTGGGGCGTTACAGAGATTGGGTGTTGAGAAAGGCTTTTCAGAATACTACTAATCCTGCCGATGGTAAGTTAGCTCCAAAATGGGAAGGACCATATGAAGTTGAATCAGAAGCAGGGAAATGAGCATATAGACTCAAGAATATGGAAGGGGATATGCTACCGAGATCTTGGAATGCTATACACCTTAAGCTTTATTTCAAGTGAGTTTAGAATTTAATTTCTAACTCAGGATGGTATGAATTCTATCTTTTTTAAATATGTTTTGGTTTAATTTATTCTTTGAAACCCAATACTAACTTAAGCATCGGAGGGGTGTTAGCCAAGCTAACACCCACCTTAGTTTAAGGATGTTTTGCAGTATATGCTCCAGGATATAGCTCCAGGATGCTCACTCAAGATACTTCGGAAGATTAGAGGATTGGCCCCCTCTCTCACGTATAAGGGATCCTGATCCCTTCACAGGTTTAAAGGTATTCACCTTTCTTCCGAATTGGGTTTAGACACCCCGCCTGGAGCGCAAGTTATTCAGGGATAGTTCAAGGTGGCGGGACCAGTCCATGTAAAAGTGGCTGACAATTTCGTTACTGTTGGCTATATCCTGAATCCTAAAGGTATATGAGGCTTGATCACCCTCTCTCACGAAAGGGTATTTTCATACTCTCTAAGGTTTAAAGGTTTTCACCTTTCTAAGTCTTGGAGTTTATACACTCCCGCCTGTAGCGCATGAAAATTTGGGATTTTCCCCAGGATATAAGGAATTTATCTCCAAGACATTTTTGGGTTTTACCCTCGTGGCATGAAAAATTGCCTATACAATGGAAACTGATATTCAGAAGATTTCTAAGAAGACATTGTACACAGGGGACATTCCTATCGAGGCAATGGTGTAAAGCTAAAAGGATAAGGCTCGGAACTAATGCACTAAGTGTCTCAGACAGGGGACATCTTCATTGGAAGAGTTGCAAAGGGATTGAAGTTTGGTAATAGGTTTATACCCTATTCCTGGTATGATCTTTCCTTTGTAAACATCGTTTAAGTTTTTAATAATACTATGTTTGGTAAAAGGTTAAATATCCTGATATATTCTCAAAATATGTTTTCAAAATACTTCTCAGAATATTTGATTAAAATATTTGAAATTAATACTAGTTTGAAACGTTGACCATTTAGGTATTATCAGAACAGGTTTTGGTAAGATAGATTGTTTTTCACTCTTTAAAGAACTTTCTACAAAGTTGGACGGATGTTTGGAAGTCCTCTCTAATAAAAAAAAAATTTATATATCGCTGAGCATATTTATCAGGATATAACGATACAAAATTTTGTAAAGCTAAGATCTGTACCAAGATAGACGGAAGATAATAGCGAGAAATATGAAAGATAAAATTATTTGAAACAATCGGTACTAGTTGATAACCGAAGGTTTCATCCTGAAACCCAGGACCCATCCACCTTCGGTTATCGAATTGTTTTGATACAGAAATAAAGATTGTTCATAAGACATAAAAATTGTTCAAACAATTTAAAGGAAATAAACTTTAGGGGGCAATATCTTCTTCGTCCATAATGATTTCAGCAGCATCCGTCTTGGGATCCTCCTCAGCATCCTTCTCAGTATGGGTTGCTTTTTCAACTGCTTTGGAAGATTCAGCGACAGCTGGTTTAGAAGGAGTGCCGCCGAGGTTCTTTAGCTTGGTCTCCCAGGCACCAACGTCCCAAGAAGGGCATTCAAAACCTAATGCTTTGGCTTCATGGGCCATCTTCAACCTGGCTTGGAGAAGAGAAATGACGACGGAACTCTTAAGGCTTTCCCGGTAGCTGACCATATCCTGTTCATGTTGCATATGGACAACTTCAAGATCGGCCTGGGCTTGAAGAGTAGCTTTGTTGAGAGCAGTCTGGTGTTCTTGAGTCATAGCTTTGAATTTCTCCTCGTAATGACGGGATTTGGCGGCCGCAATCATGCCTTGATCAGAGATTGTGATTTCTGCTTCCTTTAGCTTGGATTCAAGCGTCTTGTTAAGCCTGCAGGATTCTTGATATAGGTGAACCAGACGCTCAAGACCCTGCGAAGGTAAGAGGACGGGTATTAATAAATCTTTGTAAATGATGTAAGCTGCAGGATATAATATGAGAATACTAACCTGGTTAAGAAAGGAAGTCATAAACTCGCTAGCTTCAATGAACCCGTGCTTCTCATAAGGAAAGGTGTCAGAAATGACAGGGGAATCAGGCTCCTTCCTCTTGCGGGAACTTGAACTCCGGGGCTTGGTAGCCGGTGAAGGTTTGGGAATAATGATGGCTTTGGAACTGCTGGGTTTGGATGAGGTTGTGGCCTTGGGACTAGGTTCCTTCTTGACCTGAACCTGATCAGAATAACTGTCCAACTCGTCGAGGTCAAAGACTTCAGGGATCTTGGCCGGTGCTGCATAAAGGGAAAAGTTTTACATCATTCTTACTTTTCATTTTATTATTATACTGTGTTAGCTAATTATTTTAAAAGTAATCCTTACCAGACATTTCAGATGACGAGTATTGACTGGAACTCGGGACGTGTGTGGTGAAAGTCCTGTCTATTGCAGGTAATCGATAAACAGTGTTGATTCTTTCTTCTGATTCAGCGAAATGGGGAGCTACTTCCTTGAAATTCACTGCATAGGGATCAAAAAGAAGGATATTAGTAGAAGATAAAAACCAAACGGTCCATGAAAATATTTATAATCCTACCGGTGGTTAACCACTCCACCGGAAGGTTGGCACGCTCAGCAATGGAGTCTCGTTTGACAAAGAAAAACTTGCGTTGCCATCCGTCTTCGTTTTTTGTGGCTTTAAGAATAAGGGGTTTGCTAGAGGTCGAGAAAAGCAAGAACCGGCTAGAGCCATGGGATCGGAGGCGATAAGCAATAGGCAAATCCTCGATGCAGAGATCGGGGCAATGGAGGTTTTTGATTTGGTTAAGTACAATTAATACTCTCCAAACCATGGGCATGGTTTGAGCAAAAGAGATGCCGGTGGTTCGGAAGAATTGCATCATGAATTCGGGAAAAGGGTATCGGAGACCTAGCGAAAAAGGATATGCTGGAAAGCAAACCCAATCAGTGGAAGAAACATCCGATCGAATTGACCGATCGAACGGTCTAAAGACCGTGTTATCAGGGAAAGCGCCGGAAGCTCTCAAAGCCGCAATGTCTGCGTTGTCAAAAGCACAGATCTCCTTTTCGTGATTTTTGAGGAGATTCTGCTGGTTGAAGGTCTCGGCATCCATTACGAATAAGGCAAGGAGAATTGATAGAAAGTAAATGAGAAATGGAGAATTACCTGAAGGCTCTGTTGAAGATATCTGCTTTTCAAACAAGAAGAGAGAAGATATAGGGGCATTATGGATCTCCATTGAGCAAAAAGCGTGTTGGAGGTTACGATGTGATCTCGACCGTCGCTTCACTTTAAATGCCTTGAATTATGGGATAAGACTTTTGAAATATATCCGTTGGATTGGTATACCAAC
Source organism: Helianthus tuberosus (assembly GCA_030545235.1). Classification (NCBI taxonomy): domain Eukaryota; kingdom Viridiplantae; phylum Streptophyta; class Magnoliopsida; order Asterales; family Asteraceae; genus Helianthus; species Helianthus tuberosus. The sequence goes on from JARYGA010023364.1 coordinate 70,459, forward strand.
CGATATATTTGGGGACAATTGTTATGGGTCATTTTCTGAGTATACATATCCTGACTAATATCTCGCTTTTAATTGTTTATTTGTGACCAGGATACTGAACGGGGATATTGCTAACATCCTGGGCGATATCCTAAGGTTGAGTGAATTAAACACGTGCAGGTTAATGGCTGTAAGTTACTAACGGTCATCAGGACTTCTTCTCCTCAAGACTCGGGCGTATTTGTTATGAGGAAGCCGTTGAACCCGAAAGACTTGGTCCTCAACGTTCGAGTGGGAATATTCGCTGGATCCCGGAAGTTTAGGATAGTTTGTTACATTATCTTTACTATAAATAGATGGGGGCGGATCAGTTTAAGGCACACAATTTTACACTTACACTCTCAAACACTTTCACTCTCTAGCTCATTGCAAACACACAACACTTGTATTCGAATTACATTGTAACACATAGTCGATCCGCACCACATCCTGCACTGTATTCTGATATTTGAAGCAATAGAAGAACAAGGCAGCTGCGATTGTCAGCTCCCGAGGTTTTATGCCGGCGATCTAGATTGATCAAGGGCTTTCCTCGTACATCACGTGTCAACCTTTACTTTTTTGCTCATTGTTTGATCATTGATACAGCTCTATATCCCGGGCTGTATCCTGAAACCGTTTTCATATCTAATTTGGCCAATACATTTTTCACACATAATTTTAGCACACTACCTCACTTAACTAATTTGATCACTTAATTGCTTAGGTAATTTTTGACCAAAACACGTACCGAACGCGATAAATGCATAACGGGTAACCAAATGAGTCATGAGCAGGTTCCCTAAGTTAATATACCTTAAATATGTTGTGATATTAGTAGGATACCTTCCATTATGCCCGAAACGGATTTAAAATTAATTTAAGCCCCGTAGGGGTATTTTGGTCATTTTAAGGACTATAAAAGAGGTTAAATATTAATCTGATGTTCTGGTCTAAAATGATCAGTAAAAATATTTAATTTAATAAGTTATATCAGTAGGGTATTGCGTATATGTGAAATTTATCATTTATAACCAAACTATGCACCGTAGGGGCATTTTGGTAATTTCACATAAGCTTTAAAGGTCAAATTTAGAAATCTGAGTTCAAAAATTTTTCTTACTGCTAAAGTATAGAAATTTACTTAAAACATCAGTAGGTATTAAGTCTTAAATGTCAAAAATAGTTTTAACCCATACTATGCGTTTAAAACGCGTAAAAAGTCGGTTTTCGGTGATTTTCAGGTTATATAAGGAAAGCTGAGATTTTTATCATCCCAGAAGGCTTAAAATATTTTATTTATCATATAAAATCAGTAGCAAAAGATTTGGTATCAATATGTTATGTAAAACTCATTTTATTAGTAAAAAGGGTATAACCGACAATTACCGAATCAAAGCAAGAACCCTATGTTATGTTCAGTTTAAAAATAAATAAAAATCTTCAAAAATCCCAAAATATTATATTACATCAGTGGGTAAAAATTTTGGTGTCAAAATTTGGGTTTAGATAGGCTTTATGCTAATAATGCCGTTTAATTAGTAAAAATCTTTCAAATTACGATATTGAGCATAACTCCTCATTTAGACCTCAAACTGATGTCAAATTTTTAGGACATGTTTATAAATCAGTAATAAAGGTTTTTGTCCTCTCACATTTTCAAAAATCTCGTTTTAAGGTCAAAAGGGCATAATGGTCAACATTTAAGCAATTAACGGAAACATGCAAATGAATCGGATTAATTAGGAACCAAGTTGTATAACCTCAGAGGGTTATACTAACCTATAACCTGGTCCTAAAGGAACTTTAAAGCATATCTAAACTAAGCTAAATCGGGTCAGAACTGAAAGTCAAAGCAAAAGTCTACTTTTGCGACTTTCGGTTCCGAACCGAGCCTAAACTCAAAATTGTCAGGTTGAACATGCTTAGACATGTTCTTACATTAATTACCAAGTTATATAAGTGTTAAGACAGGTTTCATGGCTTCTACATTGTTAATTATGAGTTTATTTGCAAAATAGCTTTCTGTTGACTTTTTAATATTAAGTTTGACCCGACAATTGATCTAGTTAGAGTGGAAATCAGAGGGTGCCCTTTTAAGGGTTTATTACCCACATAATTACCAACTCATAGCCACTTTCAATTCGAAAAATGACTGGACCATTAGTGATTAATCACTAAGTCAAAGCTTAATTACGACGGCTTTGACTTTCGGTCATTAAACTAATAAAACATGAATTAGGAAGGCTAAGAATGCTTACAAAGGCTCTTAGCACGAATTAGGAGTTGAAGGAAACTTGCTTTAAGTCCAGAGAGCTCCAGAGAGTAAGCTTTGAATGATTTTGTGAATGAGCAAATTCATGGTTGCAACATAAAGTCTTTATATAGTGATTTAGATGCAACAAGATCACTCCACACAAGTCTACAAGTGTTTCTTGATCATCCCAGGTGTCCCCTATGCATGAAAAACCATTGGAGCAGTCCCTGAATTCGAAAACCATGCATCTAAGGCGATGGAACAGGCTGAACAGGCACCTGTCAACATTTTTGGGAGCTGGCAACTTTTAAGCGGCCCGCGTAAGACATAGGGAAGTCTTACGCGGCCGGTATGAATGTCAGATCCGGTCAACAAGTTTTCAGACTTTGCATTTTTGGTCCCTGGTCCTTCTAAACATGTTTTAACTTTCATTTATTGCACTTTTAACCCTCAAACTTGACTTTTAAGGACTCTAAGTCATAAACAAACTTCGTTAAGCTCCCGGTTAGTTATACGATCACCGAAAAGTCCTGAATTTCAATGTTGACGCTTTTAACCCCTTATTTACGATTGTTAACGTATTTTCCTCGTACGATATCGAAACCTTGTGAAATTTTTATCACTTATTCTCGGGAGCATAATTAATCGTTACAAAGCTTCGGGTTCGTTAAAAGGTCACTCGGAGGTATAAATTAAACATGTTGACACATTTAACCCTTGTGGCTTGCAAACTTTCACTTTCTTCCACAAACGGTTTCATACGATTCATGATTTATTCATTTAAGGGTATAAACATCGTGTAGGGTTGTTGAAAGGCAAAGTTATCAAATGTGGACACTTTGAATCCTTCTACACACATACTTTCTTTGTTTGTCAACTTTAGTCCCTCTTGAAATAATTATTTACACATCTAAAGTCCATGACACGTGTCCTTATAATATTGGTCATGATTTTACGAGGTGTTACACCTGAGCTCTGATTTGATCCGATAATCCTACAAAACAGAACACCGTTAGCTCGTTAAGAGCGGAATATGGGGTTTCCCTCTTAACCAGATTCCGGCGTGAGAATAAGTATTTTCTTTGAGGAAATAATTGTGTGTTAAGAGTGAGAGTGAAGGGAATGGAATGTTTAACCTGTGCATGGATGTCTCTATTTATAGCCGGAGAGGTGTAAGAAGAGATGGGCTGATGGGCCTTGGGCCGGAAGGCGACAACCAGAGAATATGCTCTTTGTCTCATTGGTAACGACCGTTAGTGTCTTCTAGAAGATCTCAGGTGCTGGCGCACCGGGATTCGAGCCACGTGTCTCTGTTGTCGGCCTTGTTGTCCCTCTACCATCAGCAGGTAAGTGGAGAACATGGGGCAGGTGTCGCCGCCCCCTGGTTGGTGCCACCTAAGCGTCCTTGTGTACTTTCTGTCTCCTGCACGTCAAACGATCGTGGAGCACGATAGAGCACAGTCTGGAGGACGCTGATTGGCTTGCTCTTCTGCCACTTGTACCTTTAGTACCTTCTGAGCTGGCCTTGCGCTTTGACTCTTGCGCGACCCTTGTTGAGCATGTTAGTAGCCCGCGCGGGGGTTGCAGGAGGTGAAGGCTCTTATTCAGAACGCTAAGTATAGAAATTGATGTTATCTCTTGTTTGAATCTTGCGCGAGACCATGATCTGCTTAAGCATCTCGCGCGGGGTCTAATGATTGATCACCAAAGTGATTAAGGAGTATGGTCCAAAGCGCGACCAGAATGGTCTGCGCGGCATTTTTGGGACCATACCCCTTCATATATATGCTCATAAACAATTGGTCAAATAGAAATATGTTTGGGAATGCTTGAACTAGATTCGCTTGAAAAAGTAAAAGGGAATGATAAATTTGTGAGGCATTAAGCAAGATTGTGGCGTAAAGGTTTACACAAATACCATGATGTGATTATAAAGAAACATGATTCATGTGTAGTTGATGCTATGATTCTTAAATATTTAACAAATTTCATAGTAACTAAAAACCCTTCAAATGTTTCTCTTGGATGTAGTCACAACTTTATACATATCACTTGAAAATGTTGTTTTACTAGTAAAATACCCGCGCTTTGCAGCGGGATTTAAGTTGGTATCGTTGTACTTTTTCCCGATATTAACATTCTTTATAACAATCGAAAGAAAAACCCAAGGCTAGAGTATTTCTTATTTTGTTTTATTCAACTCTAACTGATTATTATACTATTACAATCCTCCTTATAAAGTGAATATTAAACTTATATATTTAGTGTTTTTTTCTTTTACTTTTATAGAAAGTTAAATAAAATAAGGTCTAAATACATTATCTTTAAGTATAGATTCTGATTTTGAGTATTCAAATTACAGAAAGTTAAAATAAAATAAGGTCTATGCATTTTAGATTCTAATTTTGAGTATTCTAACAAATTACTCTTTAGAAAAGTTCTATTAACTAAATCGCCCCTACAACATAACCAGATCATTGTGAATATTTGTTTGTCCGTGTTGATAAATAAAGACATTTTTTAGCATAGAAATCACTTTATAAATTAATCATTTTCTCTTATCAATACGTTTTGAAATACCCGCATCACGCAGCAGGGTTTCGATCAGTATCAATGCAGTTTAGACGACACGGGCATTCGGTATAACAACCAAAAAATATCGACACATGTTTTCAATGGATCGAAAATAAAAATAAAAATTACATTCGACCACAAAATTATATATCAATATAACTAATAGAGAAAGTGTAGTGCACAATATCCCTTAACGTACGCTACGTACGATATGTGAAATTGCATGTTATAAAATAGCATGGATGAAATCGCATGTGATAATTTTGATGAAATCGCATGTTTTTTGTAACAATTTTGCATGTGATAACTTTGATGAAATCCCATGTGATAATTTTGATGAAATCGCATGTTGGTTTTTTGTAACAATTTCGCATGTGGTAATTTTGATGAAATCGCATGTTAAAAAAATTAACATGCGAAATTGTTACAAACAAACAAGCGATTTCAATGTAGGATGAAGATCTGACGGCTGAGATGATCGTGTACGTAATGTACGATAAGGGCATTTGTACGTTAACCTAACCCTAACTAATATGTGTTTAAAGTTAACAGAATATTATATTAAAAAATAATATTATTTTCAATAAATTACAACAGAAACCACGAAATATCAATAACATATTTTTATTTCATACAAATTAACATACAACCACAATATTTCAATTGAATGCTAACAACTCTTTTTTAGTTTTCATTCCAGATCGGAAACCTAAGTGTGTGTTTATGGTAGCTGAAAGGTTTGAAAAATAAATGTTATCTGAAAAATAAATGTTATCTGAAAAAGGTGACATGTGGAGAGAAAAACAAAAGAAAAAAAAATGTAAGAGAACGATGTATACGTGAGATCAAGCTACTTTTGTTTCAATCGTTAAATATTATATACTTCCAAAATGTAGCAGAGTTAATATGAAAGTCTATGAATGATTATAAATATCCGAAACATTGAAATCATAATTTCAAAAAAATATATAAAAATATATATTTATAAAGCTAACAAGAGTTGATATGAAGTATTCTTTGACAAATTGGGACTGGTTAATATGAAGCTACTTTTGTTTCAATCATTAAATATTATATACTTCCAAAATGTAACAGAGTTAATATGAAGTATTTTTTGACAAATTGGGACTGGTTAATATGTTCAAACATATGAATAAAGAGGAATTTTAAAAGAAGAGAATTAATATATTCGTTCATATGTTTTTATTTATTAGGCTTTTGTTAGCCTGGTATTGTTTTGGGCTTGTAAGAAGTGTGGGCTCAAGTGAGTTGATAAGCTTGTTACGGTTGTTTTTTAGTTGTTATAATATGTCACACTCCAACTGATGACGGAATTATCGGGGCATGGCACTGAGCGAAACAGATTGTTCAAGAGAATCCACAACAACTATTAAATTACCAAATCTTTAACGTTAATATCACATACTACTAACAGATCAAGTAAAAATAGTCATTACAGATAATAGTCTCAAAAACAAATAAACTGTTTCGACAACTCAGATTTATTGAATGACGTTTCTAGACCTCCAACTCGATTCATCAAACAAGCGAGCTTAGCATCCTATCAACCTGTCACATACGTTAAAATAAAGTCAATACATAGAATGTAAAGGTGAGTACACAAGTTTGATAGCATATAGTATAGCAAAAGCGTTTACGCATAACCAGCATGTAACACGTAGAAATGTGAAGCAAGTAAGCTATCGACAATGACGTATGCAACTGACATGATTGCGAGTGTAGAATGCGCAACACATTATCACTACTGTGACCATGTGAAGTAAAACCCTTAACAACCCCTTTCCACGAAGGTGCTGAGTCCAAACTATAGTACTATCGTTGCTAAGGTGTCAGGCAACAATCACTGTGTAAACATAACATACAAGCATTCATCGAGTCACGTATAACATGCGAGAGATGTTAGCGTTTAAAAGTGTTTGCGTTGTGTGTTGATGTGTTTTGATAGATAACGTATGTAACACCCAAAAGTGCGTTAAGCGAAAAAGGGTTCGAGTATACTCACAGTAGATGTTTAGCTAGTAAACACAGTACTTGGATTGAAGGGAGCGCGTGGAGATTAGCCTGAGCATAGAACAGTAGCGTAAGCGTTGAACAGTGCATAAACAGTGCGTCGGATGAGATAAGGGTCGAATGGTGAGTCGAACGGATGGTAACTCATTCGATCGGATGGTCATCCGGACGGATGACCATTCGAACGGTTGGTCATTCGATTGGGTGAGTATGTTTGTAAATCGTTTTGAAACTTTTGAAGTTTTCGTTGTAGTATAAATCAAGTCATTCGATCGGTTGGTCATCCGGACGGATGGCCATTCGATCAGATGGCTATTCGATTGAAAAGCTTGAAGTCTCGAAGTTGAGTCAAATTGTTTAAGTGTTGAAAGTTATAAAGGACAAGTCACCTGGTCGAATAGTCATTCGATCGGATGGCTATTCGATTGGGCGATCTGATCGGTTTTGAAAAATTTTCCAAAAGTTTCCTAAGTTCAAAAGTTTGAGTTTTAACGGAGACGGCTTGATGTCGTGTCAAACAACGGAAACCACACTAAGTCCAGCTCAGTCGATCGGATGGGAACCACCCCATTCGATCGAACCAACTGTTCTTGATGAGATTTCATGTTCAACCCGTGAATCGATCGTCTCTTCGGTGGAAATCCGTTCTCAGACCGGTTCTGAACTAGAGTATGAGTAGAGAGCCTGAGTGAGTCTAGATTCCATCGGTTCTTAGTAAAAAGTGAAGAAAATTTGAAGTAAAGCATGAAATCAGTTGATAGATGTTAAAGCTTAGTTCAGATCTGTGTAAAATTATGTGGAATCCTTTACATCTGAACCATTCTTAATGAGATGATGTCACACTACAGTTTTCATAAGAAACCGAGATGACGTCACCTTAAAGAAGTCCAAATCAGATGATTTCATGGCGAAAATCAGTGATTTTGATGGAGAAGATGATGAGAAAGTGTGTAGTGATGATGGAAGTACAAGATTTAGGAAGAAAACTTACAAAAATGGCCTTGAATAGAGTGAAATGTGCTTGAGAACGAGCTGGGAGTGAGTTGGTCGGATAGAGCTGTCACATCAATGAACAGTGATGTGACAGGCGAGTATTTATAGCGTGAGAGGAGATAAGGCGGTGCAAGTGCTGGGGTCGGATGGCCAGTCGATCGGATGGCAAAACTCATCATAGGATGGAGGATGCTTCATTATGGATCTACAATTTCTTTTGTGTAGGGATGGAGGGTTGACTACTTATAAGGAGTTGTTTTAATATCATTTTGAGAAAAAAAAAAGTGTCGATTTAAATCTATTATACAAGAAAAATAAGGAAAAAAATAATAATCCACTAGATGAAAAAAATATTTACCAAAGAAATATTTCATGCTCATTCAAACAGTACTAGTAGTGTAGAAAATCATAGTATATAATAAAATTAATATATATGTATAAAGATAAAGTTTCATAGGAAATGGAGTTTGTTCATGTAACTAGAAAAAGGCCAAGTGACCTGTTGGCAAAAAAACCGTTAAATATTAGTAAGGATCTTACATCAGCAAGATTCATATAAAATACGATTATCACATATAAAATATAAAAAAATGAAAATATAGAATAAAAAATCTAATGAAATATGAGCATGCATAGTTGCATACTATTTTCGCCGCCAAGGGTATCCCTGAGACGATAGTTATGTAACATGTAACAAAGTTTTAGTTCTTAACTAGAAGTCATAATGGTTGAAACAAAGGTTGAATGTCATGCAATAAGATTCAGTATTTATACTAAAATGTTAACCAACTCAATAGGATGCAAATGGATAACAAACGAATTAATTCTTCCTTTTACAACGCGTATGTGTGTATGATACTTTATAAATTTAGATTTTTAAGACTAATCAGTTGATATGCAATATACTATTGGATAAACATTTTATAGTATAAAATAAGTGGTCTCAATATACTATTGGATAAACATTTTATAGTATAAAATAAGTGGTCTTAATTTTCGTTTCACTAGTAACTAATGGTGTATAATCATCATTTGAAAATTTATTTTTTCAAACTATAAGACATCTTTAGCTATGACCAATTGACAATTGATCTCCCATCGACTCTAGACGCCAAAATTCATTTGACTCCTTCAGTGTTAAGAGGCTATTTTATATATAAAAAAAGAAACCTTAAATTCCGTTGATTTTTAGAGTTTTGCTTATAGAAGGTTATACTATATATTTATGAGTATATTTTTAGTTTAATTTCACTAATTATTTATGAAACAAAGAAACTGAAAAAATAATATTAAACCAATTACTCATTTTAACTAGTCACTAAACATTTCCATTTTAATATGGTTTGTAAGTTAGAAAATGGTGTATGTTTGAAAGAAAATGAAAAATATATATATATATATATTTATTTTTTTTGATAAGTTATTTGTTTAAGGACCCATTATTATATTATTATTTCTCATTCAGCAACACTTGAGCCCAAAATCACACCCAATCAACCGACAACAAACCATGCAAATGTAGTATGGTAGTACGGAAACATTCTTTTCAAAACATCCTTTATATATTGTTTTCTACCCACCTTCATTTGACAAACAACCTTTTTGGAAACCTTGTTTTCACAACTTTCTTCCAAAAATGGAACGAGTTGCCAAGTTCATCAAAGAAAACTCAACCACACTCTTGAAACATGGCTGTCATTTGTATCAGCACCAATGTTTTCAGAACCGGACCGGACATTGAACCGGTGTTCTTACTGGTTCACTGGTCGGACCGGTCAGACCGGATTTTAGAACCGGATGTCTGTATATATATAATATTATATATTATATATTATATATTATATATTATATATTATATACATAATTAAATAATGCCTTTTTTCTATACATGGGAATTATATATTTATAAATGCTTTTCACCTTCCCAAGAACATGGTCGTCATTTGTATCAGCACCACAACCAACGTCGTAACCCACCGCCTCTGCCTCCTTCTCCTCCTCTGATACGTACTCCACCGCCTCCTACTTTTCTTCCCGCTTGGACTACACAAAGCAGCCTGTTTCGATTTCTTCAACCCTACACAAACTCTATCCAGAGTCAGCCGGCTCCAGTACAAACCGGAGTGTCTCAGCCAGATATCGTTTGCCCAGTGTGCAAGTCAAGTTTTTCATCGCTGATCAAGAAGGGATCTCACAGTTGTTGTTGTTAGTGCACTTGTTCGTATTTTAAATTTTAAGATGTTTTGTTGGTTTTTTTTTTGTGATTTAGTGTTTGTTACACTAAATCAGAGAAAAACCAAGGGTTATTGTATTTACATTAGTAGTTTGTTGGTTAAAGTAGTTTGGGTTATATAAATAGTTAAATGTGCCTGAATCATGTATTTACATTAGTAGTTTGTTGGTTAAAGTAGTTTAGGTTATATAAATAGTTAACTGTGCCTGAATCATTGGTGGTTGTAGTGCAATTTTTCTTTTTTAATCTCACATCTGTGTTTGGAAGGAAGGAAGGGGTGGAAGAAACAAAATCCAGGTATTGTAAATCCATTGAGGTAAATTATACATTTAAAAAAAATTATACATATTACGTAAATAGTTAATAAGAAGAAGATTACTGAAAAAGTTAAAAGTATGATACTATTTATTTTGAAGGACAATTCTTTTTGATATTTTCTACTTAAACCCTTTTAGATTACTTTTCTTTCTTTTGGTTTTGATTTTCGTTTATTTAGCATGCACACTATTCCGACTCTGAAATCCATGTTAGAACACAATCATCTTCAAGAGTTCTGTCGATGATGATGAGTTCCTATGAACTAGCTTGAATGATACACGATAATGGTTCATATTGATGTTTTTGTGTGCCAATGTGATTTGAAACAATGCTCTGTTCATGTTGAAAGTGTGATGCTGGGTTGTCTCTGAATGTACAACTGTACATGCTCAGGGTACAACCTGATGATGCATGCTTGAATGGTTAGTATTAGGAAATGAGATTGTGCCATCTGAATTATTGTTGTTAATAAAACAGTGATGTCGACATGGTGATGATGATGATAAATCTGTGATGAGTGAACACTCGGTTGTCTGAAATACATGCTTGTTATTTGAACCCGTATACTGTGTAAGTGATAAAAGTTGATTTCTGATTTATAGTTCTAGGTGATGAGATCTGTCAATTGTCTTAAATAATTGATGAGGAATGTTTCCATGAAATGAATGATAAAAACATAGGCATGGAGTTCAAAAAAAGGAACCTGAGTTTAATTGATTGAATATTATATGATGTGAAATTCATAATAGAACCTGGGTTTTGACTAATTGATTTAATATTAAAAGGAGTTTTTGTCCTATCTGTTTTATAATGGTCGCACACTAAGGATTCGGACCCCACACTTTTGTTGAGTTTTTCCCAAAAGGATGTTGGTTGAAAACTTATTTACCAAAATGAGTGATTTGAAAAATATTTACTAAAATAGGTGTTTTTTAAATCTTCTTCATTCTCACTCCTAATTGTTATTGGATAAACAAAATTTCTACTTAAAAATATTAAAGAGTTAATAAAATTCAAAGGCATTTTGTTAAATCATGATATTATATAAAAGTGTTTTTTAGTTCTTTAATAAAATTAAAAAGGCATTTTGTTAAATCATGATATTATATAGAAGTGTTTTTAGTTCTTTAATACATATTTTTTAAAAAGATGTTTGTCAAATTGATAATCCAAAACCTCTTATTTGAATATATTTTATAACCCAAATGTCATCACTGAATCCATCATACTTTGAATAACACAGCAATCATATTACATATAATCAACTTATAATTGTAATATCCGGAGCATGTCACCTATTTGGATGGTGGATTAGAAAAAATATCAACCAACCCATGAGATTTAATATACTGTTTGAAGTGTTGGACTAGGATGTCTGCTATAATTTGCGCATTTTACTCATTTTTGTTTATTTAAATTTTAAGATTAAGATAAGTGTTTATAAACAGGATCAAATAAAAAAAATGCTATTATATCGTTTCTTTGATCGGTATAATTTATCTAAAACTTAAAAAATAATAAAAGAATATGTAAAAGACCTAGAAGATATGAAAACAGCAACAGTAATCATCAAAACATAAAAAGTTAATTATTCAAATAGTAATCATCATCATCATAAATATATATAAAAAACTCAAAAAACTAACAATTCAAACACTAAATAAATTATTTTTAAGAAAAGGGCTAATGTGTTCAACCATGTTTTATGAACCGAATAAGAAAAAAAAATACATGTTATAGAAGATTAAAAAAGCATTTTAAAAAACTCTTTTATAAAATATCATGAACAAAATGTCTTTTTTAATTTTATTAACTATCTATAATGAATTAAGTAAAAATTTTGTTTATCCAATGGGATTAGGAGTGAGAATAAAGAGAATTTAAAAAAACACCAATTTTGGTATATATTTTTGAAATCACTCATTTTGGTAAATAAGTTTTCCACCAACACCCTTTTGGGAAAAAAAAATCCACTTTTGTTTCATCTGGAACTTTGACCGTACAATCTTTTGTCATGAAATCGCACACTTAGTTTTAAACTGTACACCAATGCTCAATTGCACACTAGATTGGGCCGTGTGACTTAGTGGACCAATATGTTTGGACTAGATACCACAACGCTAGTTGGGCTTCTGACCACACATCCCTTGGGCCGTATAAGGTGTTGGGTCGCACCAACCAAATCATACGTTACAAATATTCAATAGTGGTCCAAAGGATAATGATGTGATGTATTAAATCTGTGACGATCAATGTGTTAAATAATTGTTATCGAATAAGATGTGTGCTATGTGATGACTATCTGATTTCATGACAATATGTGATTGCAAACCTAATTAGATGTGGTAAATTATAATAGGGCGTGATTGACTAAAGTGTTTTAACAAGTAAACTGTCTGCCGAGCAAACCGAGGTGAGTTCACAACTTTTCTAAAAAGCATGCGTTCCCAATGGTTGGGAAACATTGTTTTCACAACTTTCTTCCAAAAATGGAACCAGCCGCCAAGTTCATCAAAGAAAACGCCACCACACTCTTAAATGTAACAACCTGACTCTTCAGGTCATTACTTAGATATGTTATTTCTCGCTTAATTGACTTGTACTCTCAAGATTTCGATTATCACAATGGGTTAAACGATATTTTAAACTATGTTTTACAACGCATTCACAACGCTTATTCAAAACGCAGTTATCACATTTAACGCAGTTTACAATGTGTGCTATTTAAACGCATTTTATCGCATATTACATCGCTTGTTTATACTAACGCTATCACAACACTATCGCATCGCAATCTCAACGCAACTCGAAACGCGGATTTACTTTATGCATTTTATGTGTTATGTGTGTGGTTATTTGTTTACATGATATGTATGGTTATCTCATCACTACGCTTACTCGCAACTCGCTTAAACGCAACGCAACGCTTAACACACGAAACGAAAGTCGCAAACCAACAAAACGCAACTCAGCTGGTAGAATGACCATCCGATCGACTGGCCATCCGACCCTTCGCTCCACCGCCTTAACTCACCTCTCACACTATAAATACCCGTACACACATCACTGTTCACTGATGTGACAGCTCTATCCGACCAACTCGCCCCTAGCTCGTTTTCAAGCACTATTTCACTCGATCCAAGGACATTTCGTAAGTATTCCTCCCTAAATCTTGTACTTCCATCATCACCACACACTTCTTCATCATCTCCTCCACTGAAATCACTCATTTTCGTCTAGAAATCACCTGATTTGGACCTCTTGAAGGTGACATCATCACGGTTGCTTATGCAATCGATTGTGTAACGTCATCCCGTCAAGCTTGGTTCAGATCTAAAGGATTTCTACACTACACAACACAAATCTCAACAAGATTTCCATAGATTTCGACATATTTCATCCTTCTTCAACTATTTTCAAACTTTTCTTCAACATTCTACACAAAACCGAAGGAATCTAGACTCATTCAAGCTCTCTACTCACTCTTTAGTTGAGAACCGGTCTGAAAACGGATTTCCACCGGAGAGATGACCGATTCACGGGTTAGGCAGGAAGTCCCATCAAGAACGGTTATTCTGATCGAATGGGGTGATTCCTATCCGATCGAATGAGCTGGACTTGGTGTGGATTCCCGTTGTTTGAAACATCGTCACGCCGTCTCCGTTAAACTTCAAAACTTTTTAACTTGGAAAATTTTACGAGATTTCAAACCAACTGGTCGCCCACTTTAGTGGCCATCCGATCGGATGACCATCCGATCGAATGACCATTCAACCAGGGGATCAGTCTCTTTTATAAACTCCCAATGTTTCAAAACGATTTGATCAAAACTTCAAACTTCAAGTCCCTCAATCAAATATCCATCCGATCGAATGGCCACGCAAGGGAGTGTGATAGATCGGGCGTGACACGCGACGGAGGTCGCGGCACGCGAAGGACATGAGTAAGCCTCTCGCGTGGCGCGAGAGGCATAAAAACTAGAAAAATTGTTTTTAATTGTTGTTTGATGCATAAAACTTGTTTAATCCTATACTTAAGTTATCAAAACTGACTTTTAAGTTGGTTTTGATCGTAGGTGATTATCAAGAGTACCCGGATGAAGATTAAGCTCAATGAAGAACCGAACACGATCAAGTTACAAGCTTCCGCACATTATTACATTGTTGTTTTGAACGACGAATTCAATTACATTATGTTATATTATTTTTAAATTGTAAATTTTTAATAAACCCGTATTTTTATATGTATGTGTATTCATAAATGCACATTTTAGGATGAAAATTATACAAAAAAAAAACCGTTAAATATTAGTAAGGGTCTTACATCAGCAAGATTC